>JASDQU010507308.1:15309-30139 GCA_032191745.1 Picea mariana
TTTCCCGTCCTATTGGTATCGTGCAAATATATGATTATTATCCATGGGCATGTTTGTAATGTTTATTAATGGATTATGTTATCTAATTTTCTTACCCCTCTATACTATCACCATGTACTTGCTATGATCATTTGTTAATAACTTATTGCAGGTATAAAGCTTTGGGTCGAAGTGCTAAAAAATGGAACATCATCGAATGTTGGATCGAGGTAGGTCTCTTTCTTATCTTGCACATTAGTTTATATAACATATAATGGAATTGAGTTGATTTATGTAGTCATACATGTTTGTTGTGGTTTACCCTTGGCCATAGAGAGTTTTTCCCTCATAATGGAATTGGCGACTCCACTGGGGAGAGATCTTCCTTCTAAGGGTTGAAGTACTTTTTCTTCTTGAATTTATCTTTTTCCTTTGTGTTTCTTGTCGTATCACTGCTTGACAGATTCTGTTCACTCTAGGTCTGAGTTTTTAGCCTTTTTACCCTTGCCTGGCCTTGTTTTCAAGCCTATACATGCCCTATTACCTTGACAGTCGCGTACACACGTGTGTTGTCTCATTGCTAGATGCATGTATACGCCCTTTTTCCCTGACAGTCGCGTATACCACTTTCCCTTGCTTGTTTTCTTGGTTTAGTGACTGCTAGGTGGGATTTGATGAACTTTTATCCTTCTTAGGTCTCTGTAGTGCATGTTGAGCTTCTATGGGTTGACAGGAAACCTGTTGGGAGTTGAATTTTTGGGCATAGTCTTTCTCATTGTTTTTCATTTTTGGTTTTTCCTTGAACCTTGGGCTATTTGATTAGCCTCTTGGTATTCTTCTTGAAGTTATTTTGTTTATACATAGTAGAATTTATATATAAAGTTTCTTTTCATTCCATGCATTTTCTCTTTAATATATTGAAAATACAAAAAAATAGACATTTTTGCATTGGTTAGAATTTTTGTCTTTGAACCTTTATCACTAGCTTAGTGCATTTAGCGAAAGATTGCATTTTACTTCTGAATTGCAAAGTTGAAATTGAAAATTGCACTGTTTTTATTAGCATATCATTCATTAAAAATTTAAAGATAGACTTTGCATTATATTCATATTATCTTCTTCTAGAGTCATAACATCATGAGTTTCACTTCCATACCCTTTTGAGTAATCACGGCCAATAAAATTTACGCTTTAAACTAAAATTGATTAGTCACGATTTTAGTTTTAGGGTGTACAAACTAGTCTAGGATTTAGTGCCTTAGAATAGGATTTTGTGAGTAAACTTCTCCAAGGCAATTAAATCAACATATGTGTCTCAGACTGGGAGTTGAAAATTCCATTGTATAGTTGGTAATATCAAGAGGCTTCACTCACACCGGAGTTAATCACGAGGTCGCTCTAAGTTAGTTGAAGGGATAACCCCTGGATACTCACCTAGCGTCAAAGATATTTCTATGGATTTATTCATATTTGGGGATCTTTCTAGTACCGATACCTCTATGAGAGGCGGTGCTTTCAAGGTTTAGTGCTTTGCTACCCCACCCATACAGTGACCCAGAATTACGACTGCTCGCTTGTGCATCATTTATACAGTGGTTTATTAATTGCTTGACTTAGGTATCTCATAGGTAACTTGCACGGGTTATTTTGATTGTACCCTAGGCCAGATGGGCGTCAGACAACACACAGTCTTTATGGAGTATTACCTCTCCAGGGGGATCTGACCAACTGGTTGTTAAGCCCACGAGGGCCCCTATAGTTGATTATGTTACCTCCAAACTTTAGCTGGGAGTCTCAGGTCCCTCTTGGACAAGACATACCTTCTTTAGCGAGGGAGGCCACTCAGCCACTTTATCTCGTTTGCATGCATATTGTTCGTTTGACTTTTTGGTATGCTCTTTGACTACTAGTTGGCCTTAGGAGTCTATTTTGGGTTCATCATTATGGAAAGTGGAGTTTATTTTCTCCCTCATTCACTGCTAACCACCCCATGATGCTTGCTTATTTCAAGGGGATGGACCCTTCCTCTTTTTACAATGGTATGCAGAACTACAATGCTTAATACGCACCTTGGGTCTCTATTCATTTTTTTGTTTATATACCTTCCCCTGTGCAACCCTCTCCCTAGCCCACATATACAAATCCTAGCATTGGACCCGGGGGCACCATGGCTCCGATGCCTACTTCTTTGTTTGATATGAGTCATGTCCCATGGGAGGTTGGAACCTTCCCCTTTATGGATCCAATAATAGTTATTCTGTTTTAGGAGCGAGTACTCAAATGGGGGTTTATCCCACTTATTACACCCCACCCATGTATCTTTCGTCTGCCATGTCAGTTCCTTCGAACACTTTTTCCATGACAAGTCCTCAAGTACCCCCTGGTATTTCATATGGGGAGAACCAATTTTACAGTCCGGGCTACCCTATTTATGAGACCCCTTCACAAGGGGGAAACATATATCCTCACTCAAATAATTCTCATCCTACCTTGGTCTCTTTGCATACCTCGATGATGATACCTGTCCAAACCTCTTCGTACCATTTTGGCATTGGACACCACTTTTCTGGGCTAGGACAGGGGGTACACCAAGATCCTTTCTGGCCTGCAATTTTTCAGAATCAGTCTTTCCCCAAACCTTGGAATCAAATGTCACAATATATCACTATCCCAGTCACTATCAGTCATACTGGTACTCCATCACCAACCTCTTCCAGTCATGTCGGAGATGGATCGAATTTTTCTACAAATTATGTCAACATCTTTCCCCCAACCTCTGCTAATTATGTTGGGGGCACCATCCTTTTTACCCCAAATCATAGCCTTGTCACGTCTCCAGCCTCTATTCATCATACAGAATATGACTCCCTTTCCCCGACTAGTCACATCGAGAAGCCTAGACGTCTCAGACGTAATCCTAAATTCCTTTGCATGACTTGTGAAGGAAGTCACCTTACTCATTTGTGCTCAGCTACTACCAGGATACCAGAAGCGTGGGGCTCACCCAATAGCCCTTCAGATTCTGAGGCATCCGCGGTTTCTCCTCACACCACTTCTCCTTTGATCGTCTCGGTGGTTCCACTGACACAATCCTCTCCCAACCTCATCCCCTTTGTCAAGGGTGAAGAGTCTCTTTCCCCTGTTACTATGCATCCTCTTCAACCTATAATTGAATAAGTGGCCACACTAGTGCAATCTCTGGTCAATCCTACTCTCCCTAAAGAGAGTGATGTACCTTTCAGTCATTTCATCAACATTCCAAATCCTCCCCCTTCTAAACAAGAGAGACTTATTCTTCCCACGAATGCTCTCCCTCCATGTCCTGACGAGGTTCCCTTCGATTGGGACGACCTGGTGGGGCATCCCATACCCCCACCTATGTGTTTTCCATTAAGAGACATTATTCGAACCATCACAGAGACTATATCCTCTGTTATCACTTTCTTCTCCTTAACTTGGAGAGCTTTGGGTTTTCCCAAGCTTTTGTCAGCTATTCGTGAGATACTGACTTTCTACAGAAAACCGAGATGGGAGCCTTGGCCTCCCCCTTTACATGTTGATTAAAACAACAAAATGAGTCTTAGTTAAGCTATTTTCTGACTCGTCTAAAAACCGAAAAGATTGCAGAGTGATTTTTCCCTTTCACACTCGTTAAATTGGATTTGAAAGGTCATGAGTCTTAATTAAGCTCTTTTTCGACTCGTTATTAAAAATAGAAAAGATTGTTCAGTGAACTTGTCTTTTTCAAACAAATAAATTGGATTTGAAAAGATGTCTATTTGGCACATGTTTACCCCTTTTTCACACCAAGTAGACTACAAGACATAAAAAATGATATTTTTTGGTGTTAAGTTGTGATTGCATCTCATGCCCTCACTTGCAGTATTGAGCCTTTAGTCGGTTCTCGCTTTGCATTATAAATCGTTGCCTAAGGAGTTTTTGCATGCTCAACCAAGCAGAGCCTTGTTTATATCCTTCGCAGTTTGACACTCTACACCCTGGAGGTAACATCACCCTGAGTGTCCATCTCCCTCATTCATTTCCTTGCATTAAGCATAGGTACATTCCAATGCTTGAACTAGTTTTTCTTACTTGCGACACTCATTTCCTCCTCTGTATCATAGAATTCATTTGTTATGAAAAAACAAAAAAAGACGGGTGGAAAGGGAGTACTATATTATAATTTCCAGTAGTCGTGTCTTCTTTGAAAAGAGCACAAAATTATTGAGTCCTTGTGTCATCATAATTTTGGGTTTAGCATAGCCTTAAGAAGTTGATCTCGTCACAGAGTTTTCTCTATCGACTGGTTACTCTTCCAGTCCCTATAGAGAACGTTATTGATGCCTCCTACATATAATAGTCACATCATTGATTCTATGCTGCGAGAGTCCACCATATGTCTCATGCTCTTGTTCAAAGGAAGTCTATCAACCTGTATCGGCCATTCCTAAAAAATATTGACTTTGCATGTCGGCCATAACCTCAGTTTGTCTCATAATCACATGATACTATGGTCTTATCATGCACCCTGGCCCTACTTGCATCATCGGTAGGTCACCTTGAACCTAGCAATCGACATTTCATCATTGGTCGCTGACTAGGTAGTTTCCCTTTTGTTCGACGACAGGACATCTATTCACACTTTGGGATTCGTGTAGTGTCTTGGAGACCATTAGCCTTATTGGTGGTTTCCTCACCTTTGTCAGCAGTTTTCATCATTGGTTGCTATTCATAGGGTCTTTTTTGTATACTTCTTTCATTTGGTACACGTGAAAGATGCACATGGTCGTTGGTTTGTGAACATGTTCTTCGTCTGATCTACACCAAATCATGAAGCTCCTTCTTTGTTCCTCATGATGACTGATGAGAGATGACTTAATGCTCTCCTTTCATTGGGTCTCTTTCCATCGACTTCAGCTCATTTAGTCAGGATATGAAACCTAGAGTTTTATGAGTACCTTGAGGCTTGTAGTCATTAGTGGTAGGATCTCTCGCCATTAATAGATGTAAAATTTACATCAATGTCTCCTGAATAATGGATTTATCAAGTGTTCGACACCGAATCCTTTATTCACACTTGTAGGAATGTACTCAGTGCCTTGATACCTACTTTCATTATTGGTAGGTTGTCTTGCATTTGTTAATGGTATACCTCAATGACCGGTAATCAAATAATGTCTCGTTATGTTCGAACTCAACTCCTTTATTCAGATGATGTAAACTTGCACCCTTGGCAGATAGTGTAGAAGACTTGAAAACATCACTACGTGACCACAACTTTCCTGCGTTGTTGCTTCCCTTTCATTGGACCAGCACCTATTCGACTTCAGTGATCATGGGAGATCAGATTGTACTCCATGGTGTATAGATATCTTCAGATTGATTTTGAGACTGGTTTCACTAGGCCTTGTTCGTGACTATGACAACTTTTGGCATATAACCGCATTTTTATTTGCCTATTCATGGCCACAGACACTTATTTGGTATATTTTTCACATGGATCTGCATTGTATTCTTGGCAGCCATGTATGCAAAGTCAGTACAGAATGTAATGAACAATCGAGTGCATTCAACTGGTTCTCTACCACTCCACTTCTGGGTTATTTATAATGTATTTCGGCCATCAAAGATACTCCTCTGATCTCACACATTAGGGGGCATTTGTTATAGCAAGATTTTCCCCACCATTGCTATCTTGTAGAGAGGGCCTTTTTCCATTTCCCTATGAAGACTTTTCATCCATTTTTGATGAATCCAGAGCCAAAAATACACATTTTTCCACATATACGCGCCCTATCTACTATACAACATGTGTATATGTAGGTTGCTTCACTACAACCCGCGTACATCAGGATTTGTGCCAGAAAATACAAAATGGAGTCGGGTTTCCATGACATGACAGGAGATCTTTGATCCTTGGGCTTCCACATACTGGAAACATTCTGAATCGACCCTTCAATTTCATTTTGAAGACTATAAAAACACAATTCCAAGCTATGGAAAAGGGGATAAAGAATTCAACTTTGAGAGAAAAGTTACTCTAGAGAAATTATTTCATATTGAGTCTGCATCCCTTTGTCCCTCAAGTTTGAACACAGTGTTCAGCCCCTAAGATTTTTCCCTATTATTGAGAGAATCTCATTGTATCTCTCCTATGAGATTTCCTTTGGTGGAGGATTGAAGTGGTGGAGGCCTAGTTGGAAGGAACTTGGCTTCTTGGTTTCGAACCGTGCCGACACGGAAGTCTGTAATGTTGTCACTTCTGCTGATCAATTATTAATAGAAATACTCCTTTCCCATCCTATTGGTATCATGCAAATATATGATTATTATCGATGGGCATGTTTGTAATGTTTATTAATGGATTATGTTATCTAATGTGCTAACCCCTCTATACTATCACCATGTACTTGCTATGCTCGTTTGTTAAGAACTTATTGTAGGTATAAAGCTTTGGGTCGAAGTGCTCAATGGTGGAACATCATCGAACATTGGATTGAGGTAGGCCTCTTTATTATCTTGCACATTAGTTTATATAACATACAATGGAAATGAGTTGATTTCTACAGTCATACATGTCTTTTGTGGTTTACCCTTGGCCATAAAGAGTTTTTCCCTTGTAACAACCGTGCCCTTAGTCATACTACCCGACTACCCAGGTACTAGAGAGTATCTTCCCAAGTGTTGTTCTCAGTGACACCATAGCAGTCAGGCTGACGATCGGTTTATCTAAAGAGTGCTTCAGGAAATCTAGGTCGATCTGTATACAGGTGTTGTCTGATGCGCTACCACTCAAAGGGGTACCAACAGGGGTTACAAGGGCGGCCAACAAATGTGTGCTTAAGAACCACTTGTATTTCTTGCGTGTATGAATCCCTCAACCGTGGCTTTATGCGCTTAACGACACATCTATGTAGCTTAAATACGACATAATACATCTCTACCCTGAAAAAAAAAATTAACCCACAATTTTCTGCTGAGGAAAGTGCTCTGATACCACTTGTAATATTCCATATATAAAAGGTATGTAGAATAACAAAAAAAAAAAATGCTAGAAATGGCAGATAAATAACAATATAACCAGAACAACACCACAATAACACTGAAATGATATCAAAATAACACCAAAAAGAGCACTTTGATTTTGAGATCAATGTTCACGAGCCTCTTTGAGGGGGAAAACTCCAATCGAGCAGAGCTCTATTACAATAATATCCAATCTAGGGTTCTCATACCCTCAAATCCTATTTATACTAAATATGTCTATCAAAAGAGCCATCTAGAGGAAGATCCTTCTAGAAGCGGAAGCTTCTATTAGGTCTTCTTACATTCGACTTATTCTACTTTATTGCAAGGCCTTATTAATATTGACCTTTATTACATCCGAATATATTGTTCTACATACATGAGGGGTTAGGTCCCTAACAAAATAAAAAAGTTGGAAACATAAATTGAGTTTGAAAAATCTACAAAGGAAATCAATAATACATTTGTTGATTATGTGGCATCTACATCTGAATCCAATAGAAATGTTATAAGAGATTTTTATTCTAGATCTTTCAAGTTGCAAGAGCATACATTACAACATTTCATTACGTATAATATGATTTTATTGTGGAAAGAGACTCAAGCAAAGATGTATGATCAACTCACGGTTATTAGGGAAATCCATAAGTTCAGGGGATAGGAGAATCATAATATCAATTTTTTTTAAAAGAAGGAGATTCAAGAAATAGAAATATATTTGAGTTTCTAGGAAAATTTGGCTAGAGATAATCTAAGAAACATAGAACAATGTTGGCTACAATGTTTGAAAATTTGGGATTGTATAGAGGACATTACAGTAAAGTGTGAATTACCCTCATTTGGCCCTCCATAAATTTTTTATCTAGTGGAACATGTGATCAAACAATTTGAAGACTCCATGGTTTATCTTAAAGAAGAAATTCAAGCAATCCAAAGTGTTGAGAATAAACACTTAGAAAAAATCCTTGATGAAGAAACTAAGAACACTTAGAAAAAATCCTTGATGAAGAAACTAAGAAAGTGGCTTCGTTTGAATTCTTCTTTCTTAAGATTAAGAAATATACTAAAAGGTTATAAAATGATGTAATAACTTTGGGGGACCCATTAAAACAACATGTTTTTCTTCATATTGAACTTTGTGAAAGTCTTTTTGAGAAATGGGAGGAATATAAAAAAATGCCCCAAGTGACCAAGAAGAAGACCTTAGTTTTGTTGGAATATTGAGAGGGGGGTGAATTAGTATAAGTATAATTGTTACTTTTAACCACAATACAAAACCTCTAATAATGTTCAATAGTTTATCATTAGCATTCAATATATCATCAACACGACAATTCAATGCATAAACATCACATAAACACAATACACCAAAATTTTACGTGGAAACACAATGCGGGAGAAAACCATGGAATGTTTTTCTTATTTATCAAAGAGTACATTCATTGGAAGCACCAACTTCCTATTTCTCCAGCTACAACTAGAAGGATGATCCAACTCCCTATTTACAGGCTGCAACCTGAAGGAAGCTCCAACTCCCTAATTTATCGGCTCCAACCGAAAGGAGGCTACAAACTCCTTTCCTTACCCCATCCAACTGCCCTGAAATGTAAAAGTAGACTAATATGTCACTACCTTTGTCATTGTAACTAATAGCAAGTTGCTACTGTTGTTTCTAATATTTCTATTGTTGCTACCGATTTCCATATCTCATCAAGACTGCAACCACACATACCTCATACCAAGATCCACAAGAGAGTTATCCAAATGAAATGATTATGAATCACTAAGACATATATGTTCTTGATTTCTTCACAATACACCCCCTAACATACATAGGAAGACATTCCTTAAATCTATATCTGACCTGGTGGATTAGATATATGATCTTTCACTTGTCTTCTTCACAGATCCGTGACCTGTACACTGCTTTCTCACGGATTTCCATGATTTTCCCTTCTACAACTCGTGGATTACCTCAAAGACATTGGTGTAGTAACTTTTTTAAAGTACATTCAACTCCTGTAAACTTCTCCCTTCACTAAAATTTGTTTCCTTCGTCTCACTACCTCAGATCTGTCAATCTATATTCACACACAAATATTCAATTGACTCTTCTCTGTATATATGTGTTTCCAGTGAGGATCTCATTAAAAATGTAGGGATTTCCGAGAGTCATAACTTTTGACTCAATTATCCGATTGGGATGAAATTTCACAAGGAGATGTGTCTCGAAGAGTTCACTGTCATTTTGATCTAATATATTAGATCGAAATCCATTTCGACACTTTTGGGGAGCCAAATTCCTTCATATGATGCCTCAAATTCGAGTTTTAGTGTTTTTGTTTTTTTTTTAATTATCAATTATCTCTTTGTTTATGCATGTAATCAGGTGAGTTGACAAATTGTATCACTCTAGTTAGCTCTTAGTTATTGGTCAATTTTAGATTCATCCTAGAATTTTCTAAAATTAGCTATTTTTTTTTAGAATTTACATTTTTCATAATTTAGGGCCAACTCATAATGTATTGTTAATGACATGCAACTAACATGCAATTTTTTAACTTCCTGTTCATCGGTCGACATCAATGGAAACCAATCTTTCAACAATCCAATGGCAATCAATCTTTCAACAAGTTGGAATAGGGTTAAGAGTTAAAGAAGTTAGTTTAACTGTTTTGTAAAGGTTATATAAGAAAGGATGAAAGTTAGAGAAAAAGGGTTGTTTATCTTTTGGACTCTACGAACGAATGTAAAAGACTACTCTTTTATTGAAAGAAGGAGGCCAATCAAGAGGCCAATTTTGTTGATTAAAGATTGTCTCAGTTGATAACTTCTTTAGATTTTTCTACATAATGTCAATCTAGAATGGGTAAGAGATTTTCATAGTTCATATTTTTCTATCATGAATACAAATTTCTTGCAATGGATTTATTTTTTAACATATCTTTAATTTGTTTTTAAAAGAAGTACTTAGTTAGATTTTCTTGTATTCATCTCTCTTCGAGACCCCTACCCAAGACATTTATTCATCTCTCCTTTGGACCCCTTCCCAAGCATTTCCCTCTTTTTTCTTGAGTACATGTGCTTTTACTCCCCTTGACTGTACCCTCCTACCTAAGAGCTAAGGCAAGTGCTTGAGATTTCTTTTGAGATTCTCCTTTCTCCCCAAATCAAGTGAGTTTAGTTCTAGTTCGTTTCCACCCATCACCAACTCTTCACTAGAAGGGAAGGGATGCATGGTGAAGATAAATTCACCTTAAGATAAGAGTCATTCTTAGTGCATGTCAATTGCAACTAGATTGATTAAAAACCATATACCATACACCATGAAACTCCACCTATGCAGTTAACACCATAAATAAAATCCTTTACAAGTTCCACTTTTGCACCATAAATCTTAGCACCACTTACATATCCCCACATATACACAACTTTTGCAAACTTGTATTACTATTTTAAAATAAGGGATTTCCCAAATCTTTCACAAATATTGACACTAATGAGGACTAAAATCCCCTTTTTCTTGTAATACATAAGCTTGGGATCTGATTTGGTATTTTTTTTAAATTTTCATTAAAAAAAAAGGGGTGAAAATTAAACATTGAGATAGCGAAAATTCAATCAGCTTAATGACCTAATCACCAAATGTGAACATAAAATGGAAAATGAATAAGAATAATAATAAACACGCAAAAACAATGATAATTGTACTTCCATAAGTGGATTACACAGGCAAATAATGGAAATAGACATTTCCAAGAAATAAGAGAACCTAATAATTTATATTGATAAAACTTTAAAAATACATCAAAGAGAAGAACCCTTATCACATCCATAAAGAAGCCAAATCCTTAATAAGACTAACCAAAAACTTAAATCACTAACTAATTTTATTATAATAAAATGGGTCATATTGTGGTCAGGGTTAGGTACACAACTAAAAATGAGAAGCAAAAACGGCAATAAGACGGTGTTAAGACTTAGACAAGCGAGGAACTTAGACGAACACATGTTCAACCACAATCTATCAAGCTAATAAGCAACCCCACTGGGTTGCGTGTTGATGACAGGCAGTCTCGTTTGGAGTGTGATTCATGTTCCAACAAATGGTATGACATTAGCGAGCGATTTTGTTCTCCTCAGATTTTGAATTTTCTTCATCACTTCCAGCCTTCCTCCATGGTCGTCGCCGGGAATAAAGCCTCCGCCGCCATGGCCTGATGAACCTTCAGGAGGAAGAGTTGGGCCAGATGAGCCTTCAAGAGGAGGGGGAGTTGGTGAGACCACTATAGAACTATTCCATTTCCTTTGCACCGTGTAAAACAATAGCACTATCGCTGATACCAGCCCTGCTATGACGAAAAGACCCCAGAAGTGTTGAATCTGAAGTTGGCTGGTTCCCGACTGATCATTATATTTGTTGCAATCACTGTTATAGTAAGGTAACCATTGTTGTTGCAATCTGAGCAGGTCACCGTTTTCTGATAGCTCTAATATTCTGATAGAAATGTCTCTTGCCAGTTGATAATACATGCGATCAAACGCCTGCCCAAAACAGCTCATCAGTATCCAAAATAAAATTAAAAGTGTCATGAATAGTTATTTCCTTGAATGTTTGGGACACGGAAATCAAAATACAGATCCCAATAGTAATCACTTACTAATCCCCAGTTTTGAATGGTGAACGTTTGGCCAGCGAAGGCGAGGCGATTGCAATGTTTTGCCACAAGAGATTCCATGTATGGACGTTCGTCCACGATAACACCCACATCACCTCTAGACAAAGCATTATAATATTCAACTTCGACTAGAGGTACTCGTCTATACTTAGAGACTCCGTAGTAATCTAAAAATCCATTTATGACTCGAGATTCCACCTGATACCCAATTCTTAGATTGCTCGCCACTACACTGCTGATGTCGCTAAGGGTTGGTTCTAAACGTGGGGCTGTTAGAATAGCCGACAAATTTGCTGTATAGCACGATTGCAGAATTCCAATAACGAAAAACCAGGCCACAAGCACTATCCGCCCCATTACGGTCCGGATATCATCTGCTATCCCAAATCAATTTTTCGATAAAGGTTCCTTACGTCTTAAACAGAAAAAACGGAATTTGTGATATAGAAAGAGAACAACGTACCGTGATTAGTGAACCAAGTTATAAAACTGAACCTACACACAAACAAACATTGCTAAATTTAATGTGTTTTCCAAGCCGTTCCATCGCTGCCATAGTTGCTTTGTCCAGTCCAATTGATAGGTATATAAAATAGGGCATGGCCAAAGTTGTTCCTTACCATAATATGCTTCCGAATTGCTTGCTAGGCTGCCCTCGGAACCACCGATTGTTTTTGCGCTCCAAAATATAAACCACCATCCCTCCGGAGATGAAGAACCCCGCCAGTAGTAGCCACATTTCAGCGGTGAAAGGTTTCGTAAAAACCCAGCCAAAACTAATGGTATCCTGATTTTTCAATGGAACAACTGCCATTAAACCAGAATCTAAGAAAGGTTGTGCAAATAGTACTTTTTGAGAACGTTTTGATGTGATGGTGAAGTCTCCTACTGCTGCATCCAGATTCTAAACAGCCAAAGAAAAATATAAGACAACATAAAAGATATGAGAATGTTTGAGTAATACTTGGTGCTACTGCTATTACCGTTAAGAATGACAAAATAATCTAAGCGCCCAGACACAGACAACACGTATACCTTAAGCACAATTTGGTGAATAATATAATCGTAGGTGGAGTTGTAATATGGGATATAATGGACGGAATAATTGAGTGTTTTAATGGACTCTTCAAACACCTTCACGCAGAATCCCTCAACAATAAAGTTTGTTCCGTTCTTTTCTACTGACACAAATTCCGTGAACACCTTCTTCCAAGGCACACCCACTTTCAGTATTCTTGTGCTTGCAGAGCTCATAGAAGATGGTGTACTGTGATTTTGTAGTGCATGTATATTCATAAAAGAAGTATGCATGCAAATCATAAACACAAGGGAGGCAACAGATGAGGCGAATCCAACGCCTTCCATTGCTAGATTTCACATGAGCTAAAGCCCGACGACCTCTGGAGAGGAGTTTACAAATCAAGCCATAAATGCTTGTCGTGAAAAGTTTCGACGGACGTATGGATCGGATAAGACTTACAAGTTTCAAGATTGTCGACTGGAAAAAATTATTGACTATTCCACTAAGGAATAGTCAATAAGAAAGTGAAAGCATTTTCTCGACTGTTTTAATAATTATGTCAAAATTACCTCGAATATTGTTGACTATTCCACTAAGGAAGCACGGTTTTCCTTCATATCAATAATAGTTGACTCGATTGTTGATGAAGAGGTCCCATTGTTGAAAAATTGGAATATTGGAATTTTATTCCAAAGGCATTTGAAAACTACGATAGCATTGCACGATTAAGGACGTTATGAGAAAAGAAAAAGTTAGCCGTCCAAAATACGATCTCAGCAGCTCACCATTATTTTAAAAGGGGTAAAATGCTTCACATTTATTTTGTATATCAAATTACAAAAAGGTTTGCTAGGTTGGAATGGGAATAAATGCACTCCTATGGAGGGATCGAGCGGAGACATGTGAGAAGCAGCTTGAAGTACAGGGGGTATTCATGCAGAGGATGACTCCCAAAGTTATTATGCGAAAGAGGCAGTTTTTTCCTGGTGTGTGTATAGTTCAAACAGGAGACTTATAAATTTTTTGTCTCAATGACTTGAAATAAAGGTTCCTGGAAAAAATAACCAAGAACTAGACACATTAAACATTCAAATATAATAAACACAATTTAAATTTCTGTCTCAATGACTTAAAATTCCGGGAACCAAACACATTAAACATTCAAATATAATAAACACAATTTTCTGACATCGAACATAGTTGAAGGAAAAAAATCACAAAAAAATTGTTCCCACATTAAACATTCAAATATAATAAACACAATTTCGTGACATCGAGCATACTTGAAGGAAAAAAAAAATAGCATTCCCAAAGCAGCACACAAAAATTGTTCCTGAATTAGTTTTTTTTGAAATTTATCAAAAAATAATATTGTATGTTAATCTGTTCCATATTTCTGGAAATTTAAATGTGTTTTTCATATAGACTGGGATTGGGGCTTCCACGGACCATAAAATAAATAAGTACAAGAAATAGGATTGTAGAAAGAAAAAGTACGTGACGGTAGAGAGGAAGACCTGAAAAGAAGAAATTGGAAGTTATGAGTCTTTGGTTAGACATTTCTAGAGGTAGAATAACTGGATTGATGAAGAAAGAAAGATCTAATCAGTATAGACTTACTTCCAGGCCGATGCGTTTTTGTTGTTCTCATCCACGACCACTGGAATCATGCCAATCAGTTGTTGTCCTTCGTCAATGAGATTGTCCATTCTCCGCTGGAACCATTCCTCAATGTAGCTTTTCATGGGGGCCACGTTGATTTCATCCCGGATTTCTATGTCGAAAAGCTCGTTTTCTAATTTCCTTCGATCCATAGAAATACTATGCAGAAGCTGTTCAATTTCTTCATTGTGTGTTGAATAATCCACTAGCCAGTTCTGTCATCTTCACCATATTCAAGGATGTAATAAAACTTTTCTAAAGACAATGTTAAGAACCAATACCAGATCTACAAATATAATCACCACAAATACTGAATACAAAATAGATCCACAAAGAAAGATAGAAGAAAACACCACTTTATTATATCCAAACTCTTGAGGTAGGGAAACACCATACAATGGATCCTGTTATGGAAGGGATCCTCTCCTGTTCACTTGCCTCTTCGAGGGGGCATCCTCCTATT
>JASDQU010507308.1:30239-47606 GCA_032191745.1 Picea mariana
CCCCCCCACTACCTCTCTAGCTCTGATACCACTTGTTAAGTACCTGAATAGATCTGCAAATATAATCACCACAAATACTGAATACAAAATAGATCCACAAAGCAAGATAGAAGAAAACACCACTTTATTATATCCAAACCCTTGAGGTAGGGCAACACCATACAATGGATTCTGTTATGGAAGGGATCCTCTCCTGTTCACTTGCCTCTTTAAGGGGGCATCCTCCTATTGAGCTACTTCTCCAAATACAATATTTCTCTTCATGTTTCATTACATTGCTTGAACCCCTTTATATAGTGCTACCATCACCTAAGAACATTCTAGAGGAGGAATCTTCTAGAAGTAGAACCTTCTAAGAAGTCCTCTTACATTTATTATATCTAACNAGTGGACCTAGTCCACCTTACATTGAATGACCTCCACTATTATCACTATGGGCCCTCTGGGCCCCTCCACTACCTTTCTAGCTACCTTACAGACAACCCCTTTAAAATATCAAGTTGTTCATCGAAGGCTTGCTTGGTCAAGGACAAGGATTTGAGGAGTAAGTTTGGGTCTTGAACTTCGTTGGTACTTGCGGCTAAGTCTATTTGGGTCAGGTTTCTGAATAATTCTTTTTTCTCTGATATGTCTTGTTCACATGATTCGACAATGAGCTACAGGTTCTTAACTTTATCTTTCCAGCATGCTTTTAATTTTTTGATCCGCTTTGGGGAGGGGAGATCCTCTTGTCTTATTTTCAGATTCGAGTTGTTGATGGCATGGTTGGCAAAAGGGATCACCGTTTGTTCATATAAATGTTCTTCATTTTTTAAATTCGTCTGCAAATGTCCGTGCAAATCATTTGCCCTTTTTCGAAAGGAAGCTATATTTTGTGATGTTTCCCAGGCTTCAGTAATTAGTTTCATTCTTTTCTTAATGTTCTTCTCTACAAAAGATCTACAGGATGTGAGGAGGCTAGAGGATCCTTTTAACTTGGTTGTGGGGTTAGAAGGAATGATTTTTTCTAAAGGATTGGAAAACACTGGGGTAGAAATGAAAGCTTCTTCCAATTCCTTGATTCGGTCATTCAGTGTGGAATTCTTTGCTTCAATTCCTCCAATGGAATTATCAAGAGCATCAGCGGTTGTGCAGTGAAATCAGGAGATTAGGGACAACTGCATTTTCCTAAAGTTAATATTTGTACGAGATTTTCCTTTCTTATTTGTTACATCTCTCTTTTCAATCATTAAATTTTTAGATTGGTTGTCAAAAACAACGCTCTGGAATACAAAGGATTCATCTTCGTAAAAAATGTCTGTCTCGGCTATTTCCATTGTGGAACTATGGTGCATCGCATCTGTGGATGGATCAACTTTGTGCAAGAGGGCATCCACAGAAGTTTCAAGTTGCATGTGCTCACTTTCAATTTTGGGTTCTTCCGCTTGCCCTGCAATGTTTTTTCTCTTCTTCATCAAGGGAAGCTTGTGAGAACCATCAATTTTTCCTCAAGGAGGGTTCTTATCTCCTCCTCTGTTTGAAGATTTATGGGTTTCTTTCTTACTGGGGTGGATTGTTGAAGCGACTCTCTGTGATGTCGTGCTCTTGGGAGTGTTGGCTAGGGACTAGACACTCTTCTCACCTGCTCATTTTCCCTATTATCTGTACAATTCAGTTGTGCTTTGCAATGTTTCTATGTTGCAATCATCAGAAGTAGGAGTGTTGTCATCACTATCTCTATCTTCGGTCAGGCGTCTATGGATAAAAGAGTTTCTAAATCCAACCGATAGTAAATGTTCTCGAAAATCCCATTAGGGTCGAACCATTTTATCCTTTCAGCATATTTTAGGTTCAAGTTCTTGAAATGGCCTATGAATTCATCAATCTTGTTGTCGTTTCTGCATACCAAGTGTTGGACCTTAACCAATTTTTAAGGATCCTTGGTCATGTTTGACCTATTTTAGGACTTCGACAAGCTATCAAAGGCGGAGCGGAAGTCGAAGCAAAGATCGTGGGATCTCGGCCCTTTGTTCACACTTTTAGGGTTTTGGGCTTATGTAACAAGTATGGGGATGACGACCCATGGATTTACCCATGTTTAGGCCCATTTTGTAATGTATAAATAGAAATCTAGGCGATGTAAGTAGGGGGGAAGAAGCACAAGGGTGTGATGCTAAGTGCTAAGTGCAAGTGATAGTTGTACATGCTTTGTGCATACTCTGTGAAACTTACAAGGCTAAGTGCAAGTGACTGCAAGAGACTGTGTAGAAGGCTTTGTGCTGAGACCTAGCTCAGGGAAGGAGGATCTACAGAAGTGTGTGCAGATCTACTATCCTATGCAAAGTAGAATTTTGTAACTCTGTGCATGTAGAAGATTGACAAAAAACTATAATAAAGAAGAAGAGTTGGTGGATGTAGCCCCAGACTGGGGGTGAACCACGTATATCTTGTGTTATGGTTGCTTCGTGCATTATGGTTGTTTCATTGTTCATATGATTAATGATGTATGCTTAGATGAATCTAATATGATAGCTTAGTGCTGAATAATATGAATGAATGTTAGATCTAACCTATGTGAATGTGCTTAGTGCTTGAATATACTAGATCTGGGTGAATATTGTGTTGATCTGTCATTAGGGTTTACCTGCATTGTAAATTAAGGCTAAATACTAATGATCTATAACTATTAAGTGCTCTGTTAAGGTGTTACAATGACAGATCTGTGTCCCAGCTAAGATTGCAGACATCTGAGTCCTACAACCACCCCTGCCTCTACCTCGGGCGAGATTTCATCTGCTTCGCAGGTGTTGCTGAAAGGGCTAGTAGTTAGGGTTTTGTTGGTGCGCTCTTGAGCATTGAACCCTGGGTCTGCCATTGTGTCAACGAATGGTTCCATTGTCAGGACCTGAAACTGTGATTGTTGGGAACTGAAGAAAAGAGAAAGCTCTGTGCGTAGATCTATTGCCCTAGTGCACAGTATTCTACTTGACTTGCAACTATTTGTGCTAAGAAGAGAAGTCAGATCTGAAGAAAATAGGTAATATCTTGAAGCTTTGTGCTTTGATAAAGATAAGAACAGTGAAACTTTTTGATTAAAAAGGTAAGATAAGTGGAAATTTTTGTTTCGAAAGTATGGATCTAGGTATGTTTGATAAAAAAATTCCTAGCTTGAAAACTAGGGTATAGATAGAAGAGAGAGTATTTGATATGAGTAGATCTGATAGAAATGATGAAAGATATGTTATTCCTATGCATAGAAAGAATGTTTGGACTAAAAAATGGATGCAAAATCCTAGAAAGAATTCTTTGCAGGTTATCCACTATGATCCTAGTGCGCAGTACAGGAAATGATGGGGATCATTTAGAAGAAAAAAATGATTAACCCTTTGTTATAGTTGCAAAAGACTGAGACATCTTGCTAAGGAATGCCCTGGTAGAAGACCTGGTTGTCTTTGTTGTGAATCTATGGACCATGAAGTTTTGGATTGCCCTAGAATGATTGCTAAGGTTGAAAGAATGAACATGAGACAAGAAAACCCTGAGAAATATCAAGAAACTAAGACCATGGAAGAACCCCAGAAAGAAACAGAGAATGTATTGCTACAAATGAAAGAAACCCTTAATGATCACAGAAATATCAACTTATCAGAGATCTTCAAAGAAAAAGAAAGCACAGAAACAAGAATAAGAGACTTCGACATTGACTGTGTTCTGGATGAAGAAACACAGGTGAATATCATGACAGAAAGAACCTTGAAAATTTTAGGAAATCCTGCAATGATTCCTTCATTGGGAGGAATAGAATTATTCAGAGGAAAGTTGATAGCCCTATGTGGAAGACTCACCCAGATATCTATAAGTGCTCATGGAACTTCGACAAAGGAAGATTTTGAGGTTGTTAAATTCATTGAGAGATGTACCCCATTTTCTATATTACTAAGAAAAACTTGGATTGACAAGGATCAGCCGAGAAGAAAATAAGAGGAAGCCCTAGAATGGAAGAAGCTAGAATTAAAATATTTCATGACTAGGAGGATAGTGCAATTGATTGCAGAACAAGAGAACATATCAAAGTTGTTCAGAACCAGAAACTTGGATGTCGAAGTTGAAAAAACACAAGAAGACTCACAGAAGAGCGAAACACCTACCCTAGACATAGAAGTATTACTCTCTAACCCTATGAAAGAATCTCAAAAACACAAAGTTACTATGACAAAAGAAGATAAGAATCGGAATGAAAAGAGGAATACTGAGACAAAGATCACAGGGAAGAAGGCTAGAAAGTTTAGTAAGAAGAAAGCAAAGATAGAAAAGTTGCAGAATGTTCCAGAGGGGACTTCGCAGAAGGAAGGTTTGCAAAACTAGAACTTTGTCGGGATATCAGAATAACGCAACATGGCACTTCTCCATGGCGAAGCAGTATAACCATTGAAGGCATTATGACCATTAGACCAATGCCTCAAATGGTTAAAACAACAGTTATGACCAGAAATATTGCCATCAGACCATTGGGACCATGTCGCAATGGACAAAACCGCATTGATGGAGGCCTCTTGTCCATTGGAGAAGATTCATTACATCGTTGTCTACTTATTCCCTCGATTGTTGCACTGAGAACACTTTTGCGAATTGTATCCAAGAATGCATTGATACCACCCCGTGTTTATTGAGATAGAGACTTTTTCTATTTCTTTGAGCACTGATTCATCCACCTGAGTTATCCGCTCTGAGCGTGCATGTTGGATGAACTCAATGTCATAGAGAAGTCGATTGAATAAGTTCTCATCGATCTAATGGTCGAAAAATTAATGTCCGCAGGAATTCAAGCTTCCTCGATGAGAGGAGTGCAAGCCTCTCTGTCGACTGCTTGCAGATCCGGACCATCCTGAGTTGCAGCCGAGAAAAGAACCAAGTATCGAGATGACTTGGTGAACATGAAGTTAATCCCAACTATTTTTCCTGACTACATCCTGCCTTTGGCTGGCGTGGTGAGTCATGACAGTGTGCTGAGAGACTTTGATTACACCCTCGTTACTGCGTACCTCCCGAAGGGGATACCTGCAGTGAGAATGCAACAGGATAAAATCGCGACATTGAAATTCAATGACTTCAACCTAGGGGACCGAAAGAATTACAGTATGCTCGCTCCTCATAGATACTTGACTAGGACGAAGGGGAAGAACTCAAAAATTATCCCCCAACAATGGACTATGGACCTCGTGTAGTCCACTGTCCTGAATGTAATGAAGATACCACATTTTGTAAGGCACCAAGAGGTTAACACATGCATTAACCTCCTACTGTCGTGCTTCCATGGTGGCTATCTATGGCTATACAGATGCATCACAGTCGATCCGACGTTGATCGATAGGATCACCAGATTGAGCATGCAGGAATCCAACCCACAAGACTTCTACCTAGGGAAGGCTACAGACCACGCACTAGCACAGAGAATTAAAGACACATATGGTGATGTTGAAAAGGGGACATGAGGCTACAAGGTAGCCTCCATCCAGAATGGTGCAGTGCGCCTGGCCTGCGAGCTGATCGCAGGAAAAATGGTGAGAAAGAACAGACCTATGTAGGTCATAGGGTTCGTCGTTGACCTCACTGGAAAATGTGTAGAAGGACTCCAAATGAATTGGGCGAAGTACTTAGTCAACCAGCTAGAATTGGAATGTTGTGAAGCTTAGGATCAGGGCTATGAGTTCCACTTTATCTGGTTGTTGATCCTCATAGTGTTTACTTCTTGGGAGATGCTAGAAGGTGCAACCTTCCTGGACATTGAGTCTCTTGAACCACTCATTGCAAATTTTACCACGCTCTGGTACTCAAACAATACGAGAAAATAGTGGTAGTCGAATGCAGTATTCCACACCTAATATCTCCAGCTGAAGAGGGCTATTGGGGTTGTCCCTCATATGACGCCAAACACCTTGCACTGGTTCAAACCCCTCATAAAGTTCCACGCAGATCGACACTTTATTTATATCAATGCATGCGCATACGAGCATAAAGAAGAACTTTAGTCATACTATAATCTCATAGAGGAGGACCTCGAAGAGACAATTAAGGACTAGTCTATAGAGCTCCTTATCCCTGCTGACCCCGCAAAAATGTCTGATCCCAAACTAATTGCTAGCTCGGAGGCCACTCACAAAGAACATGATACACCTGGAACCAGCAGAAGGAAGAAGATCGAAGAGGTATAAAACCTGAGCAGTGCATAAGATGAAACTGCTTCATAATTTCCTGGACGAGGAGGTGATGACAAAGTAGATAGAGAAGGGGCCAATGGAAAAGAAGATCAACAGAAGCAAGGTGAAGTAACACCTCCTAGGGATCCTGTTGATGAGGTTGATTCCTCTAATAAAAGGAAGGTTTCCCCCACGAAACCTACTTCTCGGAAGAAATCCAAAGCCACAAAGACTAAGCTGGAGACTGTGCTCATGATCAATGACTTCAACTTCATCATCACAGTCATATCAGACGCTTCACAAGATATTATGCAGAACATTGAAGCCAAACAAGCAGCCATGTATGAAAAAATTGAAACAGAACTCAGAGGGGTACAATAGGCCCTTTACTCCAGCCGCACAGTATCCACTGTGCCCCCGCCATTAGAAGAACCAGAGTTGGGATATGAGCCTACCCAACTCCGCAAAATAGATGATGCGACCAAAAATCACCTTCGTAGAGCACAAGAAGAGAAAGAATAGGCTATAGTGGCCCTAAAGAAAGCACAAGAGGAAATGGTAGAGAAATGTCAATTTGCACAATAGGATAAAGATGACCTCCACACCAAGTTTGAAGAGGAGAGAGCGCAGTTCAAGCAAGAGAAAGAGAAGTTGCTCGCAGAGCAACTTAGAGTCAAAGACGCAGTCAGCAGAGCACTTCGCTCTATGACAGGCTTAGAGAAAAAGGAAAAAGAACCAATAGAGTATCAAGTAGTGCAGCTTGTGGAAGCTATCTAATAGCTTCAACAAAGAATCACAGAACTAGAGCTATGAACAGTGCCAAGTACCCCACAGGAGGTGCGAGACCAAAGAGAACCCATTGCCCGGAGCGTAGTTGAGAGGATCAAAGCATTCACTCTGGAATGTAAACAACTTAGTAGTAGAAGTGCACAAAGCTACGAGCGACTTACTGAAGACCCTGAACTAAAGGAACTGGAGTCACAGCTCCAGGAGGCAAAGCAACAAGCAGCAGTAGTATAGGCATAGTTGAAGCTCCTGTCAGCAGTTGAAAGGATGAAGAGATCCCAGGAACAACGCACTATGCAATAGTAGGTCCACACCATACAGAGAAAAGTCATGGAAGTGACTCAAAGGCTCCAACTAGTCCAGGATGAAGTGTGCCAACTGTTTGACGAGATTGAAGGCCAAGGAGCAGAGATGAAACAAGTAGTTTTTGTAGTCGAACAATGCTTACATGGACGTGTCAATGAAGCAGTTATCCAAGAGTTCACCGAGGAGGAGGCCTTGGCACAGCAACAGGTCAAAGCAACTCGAGCCAAGCTCGAGGATTTTGAAGAAGAGCTACTGAGATCATGGTGACTCGGGATGAGTCATAGGTGAGTGTTGGGGGTCTGTTGGCCCTTGACCAAGTTTTAAGGATCCTTGGTTATGTTTGACCTATTTTGGGACTTCGACGGGCTGTCAAAGGTGGAGCGCAAGTCGAAGCAAATATCGCGGGATCTCGGCCTCTTGTTAGGGATTTTAGGGTTTTGGGATTATGTAATGGGTATGGGGATGATGGCCCATGGGTTTACCCATGTTTATACCCATTTTGTAATGTATAAATAGTAATCTAGATAATTTAATTAGGGGGGAAGAAGCACAAGGGTGTGATGCTAAGTGATAAGTTCAAGTGATAGTTGTACATGCTTTGTGCATACTATGTGAAACTTGCAAGGCTAAGTGCAAGTGACTGTGTAGAAGACTTTTTGATGAGACCTAGCTTGGTGAAGGAGTATCTAGCGAAGTGTGCAGAGATCTCCTGTCTTATGCAGAGTAGGATTTTGTGGATTTGTGCATGTAGAAGATTTACAGAAGACTATAATAAAGAAGAAGAGTTGGTGGACGTAGCCCCAGGCTGGGGGTGAACCACGTATATCCTGTGTTATGGTTTCTTCATGCATTATGGTTGCTTCATTGTTCATATGATTAATGATGTATGCTTAGATGAATCTGATATGATAACTTAGTGCTGAATAATATGAATGAATGTTAGATCTAACCTATGTGAATGTTCTTAGTGCTTGAATATACTAGATCATGGTGAATACTGTGATGATCTGTCGTTAGGGTTTACCTGCACTGTAAATTAAGGCTGAATACTAATGATCTATAATTGCTAAGTGCTATGTTAAGGTGTTACAATCACATATCTGTGTCCCAGCTAAGGTTACAGACATTTGAGTTTTGCAACCGCCCCTGCCTCTACCTTAGGTGAGACTTCATTTGCTTCACAAGTGTTTCCAAAAGGGCCAGTAGTTAGAGTTTTGTTGGTGCACTCTTGAGCGTTGAACCCTGGGTCTGCCCCTGTGCCAACACCAATTCCCCTACTTTCCAAGGCAGAGGAATGAACTCTTTTTTTCTATTGCCATGGAAAAAATTAAACCAGTGGTTGTATTGCCTTGTTAGTTTTGTAACAAACATCTTGTCTGTGATGTGATATGGAAGGAAAGAAGGATTTTCCTTAGAGACAAAGATCATTATTACACTATAATTTTCCTTTCATTCAAGTGTCCCCTTCTTGTCCAAAAAATGGTTGCATGGCTAGACATCGAGGGAGCATCCTTTCCTAACAATAAATCTTTGAAAACTGAGACAAAGTCATTAAAAACCTCATAAAAACAATGGGAGGCCTTGTGCCTCCACAAGGCCTGGTACCAGAATGTTACTGGGTCGAATTCATAGTTTATTTTCTTCGACAAAGACAGTTTTGAAAATAGACAACAATATACTATTGCAAAAATCAAGTAGGATGACATATAAAATTTATTCGATTCTTTGAATCGTGACAGTTGGGAACATATTTCAATGGAAATTAGCTTTCCCCAATAAAAGATGAATTGTTCCTTGACTGTGAAGTACAAAATGTAAATAACTATATGGGAAATGCTTGTCATGGATTCCTGTCCCGTCATTTTTGTAAAGAACCAAGTAATTTCCCGAAATGGATTTCTAAAGGAATTGACCTACAACTTTGTGACATCTTCAGGAACTGTTGTCGGGTCTTCCAGGAACTCAGGTAAGAGGTCCAACCCGTTATCATGTTTTTCTCGGAATGACTTGCAGTATTGTCCTCTGAAGGTCAATGTTGGCTCTGGAAATCTTACATCTTGCGGAAGACCTGAGGTGACAAAGAAATAGGAGAATGGTCACATAGTGGAATAATTCTTTGGATTGAAATATATTTTTTGGCACACTAAGAGACCACCTCCTTACAGTAAAAAACCTCAGGGGCACAGCCTGCACAAGCGATTCTAGAGTTCTAAATCACTTCATTCTGGGTGGAACGCGATGAATAGTAAGAGTATGCCCTGGACCACTAGAAGTTATAGTCTGCACGTTTGAAGATATTCACTATATCTCCAAAGAACTATTGTCGAGCTACTGCCATAAGTTTACGAGAACGTTGGTTTTCTTCAAACGATGTTTGAAATGAAGAGTTGGAAGGGATAATATAACCCTGCACAAATCTTGGTCCAATGTGTGTGAATGGGAGATCTCCTCGAGAGTTTTGCTCATTAATGACAATTTCGATGGTTGTTTCATGATGTGTTGCTACCATTAAAGACTAGTAATTGCATACCTAGAAGTGCGAACATGGTGGGTACGATAATGAGAAATTAAGTATTGGAGAATTCTTGAACGGGCCAATGCAACGACCCATGTTTGAGATGAACAATCAAAAGGGATAATATAACTCTCCGCAGATCTTGGTTTAATGTGTATTAATGGGAGATCTCTTCGAGCGTTTCACTCATTAATGACAATGTTGACGGTTCTTGCATGGTGAGTTGTTGGCATGAAAGGCTACTAACTGCATGTTAATAAATAAGTACAAAGTTTGCAGGAATGAGAAAGAGAAATTAAGGAGTGTAATTGTCAAAAGCGGTCGGGTGGGTTTCCAAATAGGGTTACAAGGTACAACCATTAGAGGTGAGGTCCCGAGGGTCAAATTGTATGTCTTGGAACTTTTTGAGTGAAAAACACATAACATGGAAGAGGGCATGATGGGAAAATCCAGAGGATAATTTGTATATTGCAGAACTCCAAGTACTGTTTGCAAGACACAGAACAATGGAAGTGCAATCGTGAACCCACCTGTCCGGGAACCCACAATAAAAAAAGTGGCTCAAGTATAGAATAGGGAAATGACTGGGTGGATTCATTTTTTCTGATATATTGAAATTTTTAATATATATTCCATTACATGGAAAGATCTTTTTTGCATGTCTATGGGCAAGTTCTGTGGAAATAGTCAATGTCACTGTCTCGTTGAGCCTTTTTCTTTTTAATGATGGTTTGTACGGTTGTTGGATGATGAAGTGTTAGCATTAAACCTTGGTTGTTGCATACTTTGAAAGAAGTGCGAAGGTGGCGGGCACAGTAAACACTGACTAAGAATTGGATATTTTGTGAACATGTCAACATGATGATCCACAAAAGATATTCCATTAAATGGGCATGGAAAGTGATCAGACAGGCTTCAGAATTATGGTGGCAATGGTTCCCCAGGAGAGGTGACTTCCCGAGGGTCGAATTGTATGTCTTGGAACTTGAGTGAAAAAATGTATACCATGGAAGAGGAGATGATATGGGACTCCAACGGTCAGTTTGTATATGGAAGAAGTGTGGGAGATCTCCTTGAGCCTTTCGCTCATTAATGACATGTTTAAGGTTCATGCATGACAAAGTGTTAGCATTAAATATTTCCAATTTCATATCCAGAGAGAAGTAGGAAGGTGGAAGGGACATGGAAAAATAATTAAGGAATGGTTAATTATCGAAAGTGATTGGTGGCACTTCAAGATAGGGCTACAAGATACAACCAGCAGAGGTCAGAGCCCGAGGGTCAAATTGTATCTCTCAGGAGTGTTGACCGCATAATGCGTAACACAAAAGAGGGCATGATGGTGCATTCCTGTGGACAAATTGTATATTGTGGAAGTCTGGGTATTGTTTACTAGATGTGGAACATTGGAAACATAATCCTGAGCCCACCAGTTCGGGATCCCGTAATCGAAAAAGTGTCTAAGTATGAAACAAGGAAACGGTAGGCCAGACTCGATACACAATAAATGTACCATGTCATGGAGATACATCCAACTTGTCACTAATTATTGAAAGGAATGATGGATGGTCGGGCTCGTGACGGGGCATTCCAATGGACAAATTGTATATCGCGGAACTCTGGGTATTGTTTGCAAGTCGCGAAAGATTCGAAACACAATTTTGAGCCTGTCAATCCGAGAACCCATAATCAAAAAAGTGTCTAAGTATGGAATAGGGAAACGATGGCCCAGACGTTTTTTTGCTAATATATTGAAATTTGCAATAGCTTTCCCATTACCTGACAACATCTTCTCTGCATGTTTCTGGACAAGTTGTGTAGCGATAGTTAGTCCTCGAGGATTTTTCTTATTAATGATGATATTTACAATTGTTGCATTATGACATCTTAGCATTAAACCTTTGCTGTCGCATATTTGGAAATAAGTACGAGGATGGCCATCACAGGAAACAGTGACTAGGAATTGGATATTTCGTGAACCCGCCAACCCGAGGATCCAAAATAGGGTGACAAGGTCTACCCAAAAGACGTGAGGCCCCGACGGTCAAAATGTATCGCTCAGAACATTTGAATGCATAATGTGTAACACGGAAGAGGGGACGATGTTGGATTCCAACAGTGAATTTGTATATGGAGGAGGTCTGGGTACTATTTGTAGGTAAGGGAACAATGGAAGTTAATTTAGAGGCCGAAATAATTAATGTACATTGGGAAGGGCGTGATTGTGGTGGGGATGGAAGAGAGCCATAAATGGTTTGAAACTTTTTATGAATTCGGGTACAGTGAAGCTTCGACTTGGAGGAGCCCGGGGTGGAATTGTAGATCAGGGAATTTTTTGGGTGGAAGATGTATAACATGGAATAGGTGGAAAAATTTGGCTAAGTATAGAAAGAAACGACAGTCGTTCCGAGTACTATAAATGGTGGTTTAATGCGTGTTAATGGGAGATGTACTCAAGGTTTTTTTGCTTGTTAATGCCAATTGTTTCATACCGGTGTGTTCAATTGTCACTAGTAAGACCATAATTAATGCTCATTGAGGAGGGCACGAAGTTGGTGGGGATGGAAGACAATGACAAATGCTTTGAAACTTTTGTGAACCCTGGTAGAGTGAAGCTTGCGAGTTTGAGGAGTCCACAGTGGAATTGTAGATCACAGAAGTTGAGTGCAAGATGTATGTCATGGAACAAGAAGAAGCAGAGTTCGAAAGTGCCAACCTGGAAACCGCAGCCATAAAATTGGCTAAGTATGGAAAGGAACAATGGTTGGTCAGACTCGTCATGTGAGGATATAGATGGAGATGAATATTTGTCAGCCCACCAACCCAAGAATCCACAATCATAGAAAGGGATACTAAGTATATAACCATAAAGCGATAATAGACAGGAAGAAGAAAAAGGAAAAAGGGCTAAGTATCTCATAGAACAACATCTATTGTTTATTTATTAATGCCAATATTTTTGAACCGTTGGTGAGTTCTCACTAGTAAAAGCATAAATTGAAGATCACAAGATTTTTTTGGGTGCAAGATGTATATGACGGAACAGGGGACATAGGTGTTGGATACAACAAACCTGGGACCCGGTGGTCAGATAATTGGCTAAGTATTGAAAGGGACCACCATCGATTGGTCTCATGGTGTCAAGCTATAGATAAATATGAGCATCTTCCAATCCGTGAATCTGGGAAGCCGTGATCTTAGAAATGCGACTAAATATAGAACCACAAAGAGATAATAGAGGGGGAGAAAATAGGGAAAATTTTAAGAGAAAGTGCTTATATTTATTTCAATAGTATTCATATTAATATATATTAATAGATTATTTCTTGTCCAAATGTAAAGCATCTTCCAATTTGCAGGATGTTGTTCGGTTCGCAAATTTCGTTGAAACCCATAAGCAATAGTAAGAAATTTATATATATAGCATTGAGAAAAGGATTATTGGGGGATGGAAAGCTTATTATGGGCTTGAAAAAAATTGTAAATTAGCCGATCTTTGGAGTTGGGATAAGAAGAAACTCCTCTTTGAGACTCTTGTTACACCTGTTATTATTTATGGATGTGAAGTATGGGGTTGTAGTATCTCTCGTGAATCCTAGAGAAAGATAGAGAAAATGCAAAAGAATTTTATAACCTATAATCCCAAAATTAAAGGAAATACACTCTATCCCATCCTCCTCATAGAAACAAGCCTCTCCCCCATTAAAAGCATGGCTATGACTACATACCTAATGTATAAGAACAAGTTAAACAACATGGAAGACAAGAGGCTACCTAAAATTGCTTCAAAATCAAGTCCACCATCGACTCAAGCGAGGATGGCATAAAAATGCTCGGTCTTGGCTAAACTATTGGGGAATCATGGAAGAAAGCATTTTGCAGAATAAAGATACTATTAAAAAAAACGTCAAATCAAAATTTAAGGAAAAAATGTGGTGTGATAAAGAGGTAGAGGAAAAAAGAATATTGAGGTATTATAATGATGTAATCAACCCTAATCTAGAAGATCAAAATTATCTATCTGTTTTGCCAAGTGTAAAGAAAAAAAAAACATTGCTAAGATAAGAACAAATTCTCACAAGCTCCATAGTGAAACTAGGCGTTGGTCAATTCCTAAAATGCCATGGGATGAAAGAGTGTGTCACCTTTGTGACACTAAGAAGGTTGAAGATGAAAAAAACTTTCTCTTAGATTTTCCAGCCTATACCCATAATAGATCTCATTTTCAAAATATTGATCACACTACCAACCTTCCTAACCTCTTAACCCAACAAAAGTATGGTGATCCTGGAAAGCTTCTCTTAATGCTTTTCGATTATAGAAACAAAATTCTAAAGAATCAAAAGTAATCACTTACCCTCTTAAGGTTTGATACACCAATTAGGTCTTAGTGGATGTTAATCATCATCATCATCATCATTTTTTATATGCACGGATATTATTAAATAGAAGAAGTTGTAATATATGCAAAATATTGAATAAGAACATGGCGTCAACACTTGAGTTGCCTTGTTGAAATAGAGTCATTAATTCTTTCTATTTATGATACCCCGAAGAATGAAAGCAGGATATGTCCTCCTATTTCTTTCTTAAGTATAGGGTGGGCACCACATAAGCATGGCCTATGAAAAATTATTCTTCCATGTAAAATGTAAGGAGCGAACAGAGTAGCCTTTATTTAAATCGAAGTGATGGGCAACATAAATAAAAGTTTGTTGTCCATGTTTAACGACAAAAAAAAGTACAAAATAAAATAAAAAACAATACAAAAGATTGGAAAACACCATACAAAAATCTCAAATATTCTATATTCAGATAAACTGGGTTACAAAATAGAGATGAGATTATTTTCCATAATGCCTGCAATTGGGGCTGCCGCCGACAAAAAAAACAAATATGTACAATAATAAAGCTTGTAGACAGTCTTTTATAGATTTCAACTTGATCATCAAATGCTTGCTTGGTAAAAAACAATGAGTTGAATATCAATTTCGGATTTTGGACTTCATTGGTGCTTCCATCTAGATCTATCTCATATTTTTGAATAGCTTGTCTCTTCTAGATATGGCCTACCTGCATTAGTTGGTTATTCAACATTCCATACTTTGATAAGTGTTAATTTCCCTCTGTCATTGAAAAATTAGGGTTTAAGGTGCCTTCCTTGTAATGTTTCTGGTCATTGACATATGAGACAACTTAGAGATTCGATTCAGGCCCAATTCAAAGATGACGGAGTGGTTTTATGTGACGTCAAATTTGGGGGGGGGGGAATCATGTTAGCCAACAAAAGCTGAGACAAAAAAAATTCAAGTATGTTGTGACTTCTATTCTCCCTGTATTCGATCATCTGTTTGGTTGAAAGCCTTGGATGAAGATTTGTATGTTGAATTTATTTGTTTTATTGTTGTAAATTGGAAGGGACGTCCAAATCACCTGCAAAATGATCCTTTGTTGAACTACATAGCTTCTTCCATCAACACATATCTGGAAAGTGTATCAAATGTTGTAGATCACATCAGAATATATCTTTTGTCATAGGGGTGGCAGACATCACGGCCCACAAAATGGTCTGGAATATTCGGAAGTGACACTGAATATTACTCCATGCACTCACGAACGTGAGAAACTGTATGCGCATTTGAATCAACATTCTAAAATTATAGAAATTTTTATGCCAAAGTTGTAACAGACTTGACAGACACCCAATTTCTATGTCAAATATTGTTGAGCGACCTCTGGATGTAGTAACAGACTCGACATACAATGAAATTTTGATCAATATTGATCCTAATGTGAAGTGTAAGAAGTCATGATCCCGATCTCTAGGGAGTTTCACCTTCATGCATCCACACTGGCGGTGACCCCAGACTCCAGATAGATTTGGCTTCGGACATCGACAATGGCGGTGGCAATGGGAACAGTGCTATCAAGGCTCTCATTGTCAAAACACTTCGACTGTAGGATTGTCAGACCTGCAAAGAACATCGACTTTAGTGTTTCTTTTTCATGAAAAGTACAATGTTGCTCCGAGTCCAGAAATCTTTGGACATTGGGTGTCTTGTGCGATAATGACCTTGACATTAGGTACATGTCAGACATATATTATCTGACATTTCACTGTTAATGCAATTTCCGTAGTGAACAATGGATTGATTTCATTGGCACAAGCAATATTAATTGTGTGATTAATTATCATCCTTGAAGGACGTGAATCCCAAACAACGCCTAAAACTTTTCGAACAACCGCGTGTTAAAAAAATGCATTGTTCTATATTTTAAGAAACAAGAAATTTTATTTGCTATGTCCAACATTAGGTTGCCCACATAAACCTTTTTAAGTTAACCGAAATTAATATATAGTCAACTCACATTCTAGGAAGAAATCAAATTCCCTAGAGCTAGAGCCAGTTTATTTCCATCATGTTGGTTGGGATAGAAGGATCCACCACCAGGACAAAGAAAGAAGGTAGCAATAAAAGAAATTGTGGAAAGGAAATATGGTTATTGTATCACTCTATAGCCAGGAAGGAACTTACTCCAAGCATCGTGCAATTCCTTTTTCTTTTTTTTAAATATCGGATCCACTACAAGAGAAAAAATGCATTCTCCTTATTCAAAGCAATGGAAAAAACTGGAAGATTGATATTGGGTGGAAAAAACTCTGGAATACACCACTACATCAAGGTCTATTCTAAAGAATGAAATAAAATGATTACATGAAGGTGGTACTAAAAGGTGATTTTCAGAAACCAAATCAATACCTGAACACGCCAAACTTCTTGCAGAAAGTGGTAGTATAAAGTAATCTTAAGAAAGTATTGCAAAGTCAATAATCCAGAATTCCTTCCCATTAAATTTTTCCAGTTACATGTTGATGCAGGCATTAGAAACTTTTGTGAGAGTTGATCCCTGGTTATATACTCACCTTCAAGTAGGAGGAGAATATTCGTGCCAAGAGGGGCAATCGCATCGACCCATGTGCAATCATATGCATAGGAATAGTGAAAACAATGTGCAGTAGTGATAGAAAGTTTATTGTATGTGGAGTTTGTTACTACATCCATAGGATAGTGAACAAACGTTGATAAATAATATGAATTTATTTCAAGTCTATTACCACACCCAGAAGTCGCTCAACAAACTTTGAAATAGAAACTTCTGTAATTTTAGGATGTTGATTCAACCACCCATACAGTTTCTCATACTTGTGAAGATCCAAATTTATAATTTCCTTCTGAGTATATTCATGAATGGAGTAATATTTGGCATCATTTCCGAATATTCTAGACCATTTTGCAAGCCACGATATGTGCGACTCCTCTGATGAAAGATAAATTCTTATGTGGTCAGTAGAATTTAATACACTTGCCAAATATGTGTTGTTGGAAGAAGATATATACTTCAACGAAGGAACATTTTGTAGGTGACCTTAAATTCCCTTCCAACTCCCAATAACAAAACAAAGAAGTTCAACACACAAATCTTCAAGCAGGCCTTTCAACCAACCAAAGCATCGAATACAGGGAGAACACCAATCACAAGATACTTGATTTTTTTTAATTTTTTTTTGTCTGAGTTTCTGTT
>JASDQU010507308.1:52042-75109 GCA_032191745.1 Picea mariana
ATAGGGATGAGGAAAATAATGTGTAACAACCTTCCCTTTTGATACTTCGGCCTCACTACTCTTCTTAATGTTTGTTATCTTTGAAAGGCTTAAGAGCTTTGTGCTCTTTCTCTTGATCTTAACGCTTGGAAGAATCCTTCCGCACACCCTTACACTCATTCCTCAACTTTAGAACTTGAGTGGTTCTCAGTCTCTGCCTGCCTCGCAGAGAGCCTGTGCATACGTGCACTATCTCTCTTGAGATTTAATAGACTCCCTCCTCCAAGGGACTTTGAATGACTAGGAGTGTCGACATGTGTACATGAAACTATGCCCAAGGTCGACGAACTCACAGTTCGTGGATCTAGCTTAAAACACCACAGGTCCCAAGAATTTACGAATACAAAACATGTCCAATCCATACTTTCTTAAATACACAATTTAAACAAGAATAAAGAGATACAGTATAAGCATTAAGAAAACATACACATCCTTGGTTCATTCATAGTATATCCCATTTCATTACATAATTACAACTTAATTTCAGAGGGTATGAGAATACTTATCTATTACAAGTTGCATCCAACCAACTAACCATGGGTGTGCGCCTTTCCACCCAGCCATAGGCTCAGAGGAATTCATTCTTAGCACTCTAGGCACCCTCGTGCCAAGCCATGATATCACTAAGGAATTTATGCCATCTCTCATAGAAACTCTCTATGTCACAACGACCCTGCGAGGTTTATCAAATGGTTCCTCAGCATCAAGCTCACATTCGGGTCCTTCAGGCCATGTTCTTGGCACTTCCTTTGGGTTCTCACATCTCCCTTACAAGATTGGGCTCTTGTCCCATGTCTCTTCTCTTGTTGTGTCTCTATATGTATCTTACTTTCCCTCCTTTGGAAGGTTTTTCGACCTGTCATGTTCCTTCTATCAGAAGGAAGCTCGGGTCTGCAGGTCTCTGTGGTACTTTGAGCTGACATCCTACAGCTATACCATGTTTCCATCATGGGGGTGGTTTATGATTCAACCATTGGTCCTTTCTTCATTAACTTATTTCTTTCCTCTAGAGATATCATGGCTCGTGCTTCAAGGCTTGACCCCCCAACAGTCAGTTATGGGAAGTTTAACAATAATACATTTACATTGTCCACATTCCTTAGCATGGTAATCCTATTTTATGATTAATTACAAGTTGGGGGAAACAGAGGTGTTACAATTCCCTCCCCCTTAAAGGAACATTGTCCTCAATGTTCTTTCTCAAAAAACCCTGTCATGCCTTTCTCATTCAGTTGTTTCAGAAATCTTGATCCTTCTTCCTCGGTCAAGTCCTTTTTGAGAACTTTAATATTGGTCACCTACTTTCAATAATTCTTCAAAAACAAGCATGTTAATCATAGTCTTATGTGAAAACATTGCATAAACATTTCTAGGAAAATTTCATAATCTTAGCACAATAATTTTCTGCGCAGTTTGTGGATTTGTATCCACATGGTTGCTTTGTTATCTAGGTTCATTGTTTTTCCTTTACATACCCATTGGGTGCATGATTCCAATCAATAGTTTACAAGAACTATTAAAGTTTCATCTTCCTTGCAGTCACTCACCCTCCAGGCCTAGGCTTAGGCATGTCCTTCACTGCTATAGAGTCCCTCGAGTGATCCATCTTGCCTTGCCAAGTTTTTCTCACACATGAAAAACTACCCATTGTGTGAATGATCCCAATCAATAGTTTAAAAGAACTATTAAGGTCTCCTCTTCCTTGTGGTCACTCACCCTCCAGGCCCAGGCTCAAGCATCCCCTTCTCTGCTATATAATCTCTCAGGTGATCCATCTTGACTTGTCAAGGTTTTCTCGCACATAAATAATTCAAGAGACTCTATAGAGTCTTACAGCAACATATTCGAGGCGATCATGGCTTACCACAGGGTTCTCATGCCTCAACAATAGCCATTTTTCATGATTTTACAGCTTGACAGCCTTCTGGCTCAAATAAAGTTAAGGATGAAGGTTACTCTCCTCCTGGCACATAAATAGTTAGGGATGAAGGTTACTCTCCTCCTAGAACATAAATAGTTAGGGACGAAGGTTACTTTCCTTATCCTGACTCATTCATAGATAGGGACGAAGGTTACTCTCCTTCTCCCGATTCAGTCTTTATTTCATGCGATCAGATTATACTCTTTCTCATAGTTTTCCCTCGAACTCGAGAGCTCACTCTCTCGTCTTTGCACTCTTTGCATATCTTTTCCTTTTATCTGTATCACAGGTATACATAAATTCATGAGACATCATAAATTTTAAATTCAAAAATCTTCTTGTAAATCTGTCATCCGTAGATTTCCAAAGTCCACATTTTGTTTTCATATTTGTTTCGCATAGGAAACATATTCATAATTATGGAACTTTCCTTCCCATAGCGGTTTGGCTCAGCAGGCAATTGGTCTTCCTTATGGCTTACAACACTGCCATGTTCAAGACTCCTTTTCTTCCTGCACTTTCACCTTCAATCAACCAAACAAATTGTTAGTTTCTCATGCTCATTTATTTTTATTTCACCTTTATAATGTCATCACAACCAATTTCAGAATTGTGAATATTATCAATCAAATTCACTTTCTCAAAAGGAACTAACATTCCTTGCAGTTTGTCTCAGTAGGCAATTGGTATTCCTTTATGGGATTACAATACTGCCATATCCAAGACCCATTTCCTCCTGCAATTTCAACATTCCTCAACCAAACAAATTGTTAGTTTCTCATGCTCATTTATTTTTATTTCACCTTTATAACGTCATCATAACCAAATTCAGAATTGTGCATACTATCAATCAAATTCACTTTCTCAAAATCAAGCATACTAATAGTCCAAGTCATTTTCATCTATTCAATGATACAAAGCAAAATGACACATCATCCCTTACCTATGCATCATTTCAGCCTACGAAAATTTTCATAATGTAATTCAGATGCCAATTGACTTTAATGAATGTGCCAACGTTCGTGGCCACATTCATACCCATTGCACCCTTGCATTGATTTTAAGTTTCCCTCACTTTACGACAAGTATTTTGCAATGGTGCGTTGGATCTTAGCCAAGATTTTCACCATATGGATTATTCATTTTCATTCATTCTTACAACAGGACCATACTTCCTGCCATAGTACGATCACGATCCCAAAATGGCACACATGAAACTCAAAAGTTTCACATGAATGCCTTTAATCATTCCTCCTTCATTAATAACCAGGGTGCCAACACTCATGGCCACCCAAATTTGGTTTTCTCTAACACCTATACAATGTAAGTAGAAATGTTGGAAGGTCCTCCTTCTTCAATGGGAAATCCATTATCTGTCCTTTATGAAAACATGCATTTCCTTGAAGCAATTCCATGCAACGTGCTATCTATGAGAACTTTTTGTGTCCAATCGTTCCTTGATTGGTCCATTTATTCATGACATGTCATTTCATGAATTCTTCCGAGGATTACAATTAGTCCTTACTACCAAAGGTTCACACCTCCATCATTCAGGTTCTCCTTCCTGAATCATACCCTACTTGGGTATCTGAGGCATACAACTGCCTTTCAACATTTCATACATAACATTAAGACCGTAAAACATTTCAGAAGGGATTCTTACTCAATCCTTTCATACCTTGTGCCACATAGGCATGCACATTTTTATACCGGTTTTGGTTTTTAGCACCCCCTCTGATATTATCCCATCAGTGGTACTCCATGGGGACCTTTAAAGTCCCTTCAACAATCTTTCAACAAGAACCTTCTTATAGTCATCCTCGGATTGAGGTTGTTCATTATTGGCAGTTGTCTTTCTCAACAGTTCCAATCTTTCTCAACAGTTCCAATCTATTTCTTTCTACACATGACATACATCATAAACACATTAGTCATCATGTAAAAATACAAGTACCATAGCTTTTCAATTAATAAAACATTTTCAGACATGTCCTAGCATATATGTATGCACTTCATCAAATTATCCTTAATGTTTTTATGAGTGCAATACCGACAGTTCTCAATTGTTTCTGCAGTAATACAATCCTCATCACTATGGTGTTAAAACATTTACTTTCATCAGTGTACTAGCTTTCTCCTTCCAGGGAAAAACATAATACACAATAAGAAAAGAATTGAGACTATCCCCTTCTTCAAATTCTTTCTACATGATCTGGGACTTTTCAGTCCAACTGAGTTATTTCTAAGGCCTCACTGTCTTTTCTCTGATTTTTCAATTTACTCCTTCTTGGGATCTTCCTGCTCTTTTCCTTGAGCCACCTTGGTTAGGCCTCACCCTAACCCTTTTTGGAATACAACATCATGTTTTAATAGATTTTTTTTTTTTTTGTTCATAACGGATCATGAACCTATGCATCCTACACATTACCATTTGGTTATCAGAATGATCAATATTCATTTATTAGTCTTCTATTCATTACATGATTTTTTTCAAAATGTAATCCAGGATTCTGGTATATATATATATATATATAATCTTGTGGCTCACTGCTTAATTCTCAGCAGTCATTAAGGTTGTGACTTTGTTTTCCTGACATAGTCTTCACACAATTCCTCCATAGGGAACTCCTTCAGCATGCAACTTCCTTATTGCATATCCATCACTATTTGTGATGGCCTCGGCCTTGAGTTAGCTTCAACAGTTTACCAAATATCCCATAAGGAATATAAACATGCATCTTTGTCATGTACCCAAATTATGTATCCATACATATTCTGGTTTTCTTAACTTACATCATACATGTGCATCACTTGCATGTTTAATATCATTCATACCTAACTGATATTAATATCAGGATTCATATTAGGAAGCTCCATAATGCATTAACCCATGCACTCAAGCATGATTAAATACAAATAAGTATTCATCATGCTAGCTTATTGCTTTCACTTTTTCCATGTCATTCACACACATGGACATATCTGGCTTCTATATCCTTTTCCCAATGACCTTCCAATCATCCTTATTATCATGTATACACATTCGTGTATAAGTAGGTGCATCTCTTGCACCTTTTTACCTCATGCATTCACTTGATAGTTTAATTTCATCACTAGTATCCTTTAGTTTGATATTTCTGTCACTTACAGGACTAATCTAACAGTCATATCTCGTATCGATGTTGCCTTTTCTCAAGGCAATAACCAACCAGGGTCATTTTCCTCTTTATGTGACAACGTATAGCAAGAAAACCTTCTTGCCTCAGTGTCCATAGGGTTTTAACCATCTCACTTTTCCCTGGTCATGAGGAGCTATATACTCTGATTTTAATATAGAGCAATAACTATAAATGCCAGGGATCCTACCTGATCCTTTCATATTCCATTAATCCCACAAAGGTATTAACCATTATATAATATACCATCATCAGTGCCTGAAGTTCTAACTTCCCATGCTTAGAAGTAGTGTTACAAACACCAGGTCATCCATCCTTCAGGCTTCAGCTACTCCAGAAAGAACCCTACCACCTTCAGCTATCCACATTCAAGTCTTATTATAAATGTTAATTAGCATATCCCTACTCTGGTAAGATTAGTTATCACTTTGATAAAGGGATAAAGAAATTCTTCTGCTGAAATTCAACAAGAATTCCCAAAATCACAAGTTCAAACTGCACTCCTTCTCCTCAAGGAGTTAATTCATATAACAATACCTCCTTACATGACTCATACATGAGCCAAAGAAGGACAAGTGTTGTAACCATGCTTTGATACCAATTTGTAACAAACCCATGACAGGGCATACAAATGTTTGCTTTTCTTAAAGGACAAATTCTCCATTCATGGTTTCTAATTTGGAAAGTCAGGGAACTAGTCCGACCTCCTGGTCAAGGATCTCCAATTCTAAAGCCAAATGACTCTTTGAGACCCTGATGGTCTTGATCTGTAATTAAACAGAAACCCTTTCAACTTGTGGGTGTAGGTCTAATGGTACCCACTACCTTCCCTTCGCGCTTGGGGAATCTCTGAGTTTGGGTGCTAGCCCCTTTTCTGATAATCCCCTCCTTGAGGTTACCTTGGGCGATAACCTCACGCAAACACACAATTGTGAGCATGACCAAAGCTAGTTTGAAACCAAACTAACTTTCATCCCGCAATTCTCCTCAATCCTCGACGTGTCCTCTCTTCAAAACCATGGTTTGGATTGCAGCCCGCCCTCAACTTTTTAAAGTTCGCACATCTCCGATCCCTGCAATGCTACGGGACCGTAGATCTCACGATCTTGATGGTTCCTCTGAACTGACGGCTCATATCTATCCCTTTCAAAGCTATGGATCAAATATGACCTCTTTCAAATCAATGATTGTGATTTGTTTCAGAATTCCAGACTTCGGAATTCTCAAGTCTCAAACTTTTGTTTCTTCTGTATGTCAATCTTCTAGAATCGATGATTTGTGGACACCTATCCTTCTCAAACAACGGATCTGCCTCTTCTTCCGGGGTTTGAAATTTCAACTAGATCAATAGTCCTGCAGCCCTTTTCTCGATCAACGGTCCATATTTCCTTCGGGTCTCTGGACTTCTGAGATCTCAAATATCAAACTTCCCTTCCCCTCGAAGTAAGCAGATTCCTTCTGTGTGTCCACTTGAATCAGATGGTTGAGGCTTGCTTCGGGTGTTTACCCGAAATAAACAGATTTATGCCACTTATCCTCTTGATCTGATGGCTATGAATTACTTCTGGAATTTTCCCTAAAATCCACTAATCTACGCCATGTCTCTTTTGGATCAGATGGTCCAGATTCACCTTGGACGATCCAACGCTTGATATTTACTTCGGACGATCTGACGACTGAGATATACTTCATATGATCGGATGGTTGAGATTTACTTCGGCTCTTCAAATCTCCAGACTTCGGGAATCTCAAATCTCAATTGAAAACTCTAGAACAGATTTCTCTTGAGTCCACGATCCATCGCCACACATCCCTCTGGATCTAGCGGTCCAGATTAACTTTGAGTCTTCGGGGTTCATGAATCTCAATTCTCAACTGAAACCCCGGTGCAATTCACCCATAGCTCGTGATCTATTAACGTGTATTCTCTCTAAATCAATGACCCTTGTCTCCTTCAGGACTTCAGCCTTTAAAGATATCAGATCTCGGTTTTCCCCACTCTTTGTTTCTCCTGGAATGGTTTTACCTGGAGTCCACGATCTGATGACATATGTCCTCCCGTAGATTGACAGTTCCCCGCTACTTTGACTGTTCGGGCTTCAATGATTTCAAACTCTTCTCCTTCGCGTTCTCCTAGAGTTCATGATTTGTTGCCACGTGCCCTTTTGGATCTACGATCTAGGTTCTCTTTGGCTTTCTGGCTCTTCGACTTTCAGGGCTTCGAGATTTTTTCTCACTCCTCACATGGAAATATCCTAAGTAGTTTTCCTCGAAGTCTTCGATCTATCGACACGTATCTCCTACCGGCCAATGGACGGGATCTACTTTGGCTCTTCAGCTTTTGGGAGTTTCAATATTCTACGCACTTGTTTCCTTATGAAGTGCATTCATCCAGAGACTCTGATCTATCTACACTTACCCCTCCTAGAGATCAACGACCAGGACCTACTTCAGGTCTTTACCGAGAGTCCACAGACTTACACCACCTATTCTCTAGATCCAATGGTTGACATTTACTTTTCTCTCTGGATTTCAGGATTCTCAAATCTCAACTGAAACCTCTTGAAGCGATTATGCGAAGCTTACAATCTGCTGACATGTGTCTCCTAGTGAGGAATAGTCAGGATCTCCTTCTCCTGACAATGAACTATCCCAAACTACTTCGGGACTTCGAGACTTTGGTAAGTCCACTCTCCTGTGTGTGCGAAGCACTAAGGCTCGAGAACCTTTCTTCGATTAGGCGGCTATTGGTCCTCTGCACTGTGATCCAACGACCACTGCCTCTCCTCCTCTTCAGATTCTGATCTCTTTCGAATTAAAATATTTGCTAAGGGTTCAAAGGCCTCCACCCTTGCCCCTCATATGGGTTCATCTCTTGGACTTCATTTGCACACTTGAAAGTGTTTATCTCTTCTGATCTTGATCTCTTTGAGGATTTCGATTTTCCACACACTCCTTGCGTTTCATGGATCTTGTCAAATTCATATCGAATGTCGAAGGCGATCGACGGTTCATAGTAATTGTGGGGCCCCAACATCCGTGGTCTTTATCATAGAGATCAACCTATGCAATATGGAAAGTGTTCTCCCAACCTGGTCTAACCGGTCTCATTGATCTTCCATCCTGACGATATCAACGACGTTAGTGAATTGCAAGTCATGAACTAGCGCGTCCGCTAATTTCACCTTCACGCTCCACAATGATTCCCCACCCTCGATCTCCATTCATAGATCAATGATTCATAGTGATTATGGGGTCCCACCTATGCAATATGAGAAGTGTTCGCTCAACTCTATTCTAATCCTAGTCGTTGATCTTCCATCCTCAATGAGATCAACGATGTGGGTTGATTCCAGGCTGTGAACTAGCAAGTCCGCTAAATTCACCTTCGCACTTTGCAATGATTCCCAATTGTTGATTAAATAGAGTGGCTAATGTTTGATTCAGTATCTTCAATGAGTATTTGAGTCGATCTGACAATCAGGATGGCCTCTCCTCCCGTTAGATGGTTTGCATCCATATCCGCTGTCATATTCTTAAGTCATGGGTAGTTATGGTGACTTGACTATCATCTACCTCCTAGATCTGATGGTCTGTAATATACCAGATATAAAAAGTATGCATAACAGAAATAAAATGCTAGAAATGGCAGAATAACAGTAATATAATCAACATAATCTCCACAATAACACAGAAATGATATAAGAATAACAACATAAATAGAACTTTGATTCAGAAAGCAATGTTCACAGGCCTCTTCGAGGGGGCAACCTCTAGTCGAGCATCGCTCTGTTACAATAATCTCCAAGCTAGGGTTTTCATACCCTCGACCCTTATTTATACTAAATATGTCTATCAAGAGAAGCATCTAGAGGAAGATCCTTCTAGAAGCGAAAGCTTCTAGGTCTTCTTACATCCGCCTTATTCTATTTTATTGAAAGGCCTTATTAATATTGACATTTATTACATCCAAATATATTGATCTACCTATGTGCGGGCTAGGACCCTAACATGTCCGCCCCCTTAAAAACAGCCTTGTCCTCAAGGCTTGAGATGTGGAAACTGTTGCAGAATGGTAGTTGGTTCCCAAGTGGCATCTACTGGAGTCGTATCTTTCCACTAGACTAGCACTTCCTTGATGGTTCTCTGACGCAGGCGATGCTCACATTGGTCGAAAACTACTTCTGGCTATAGACAAATGGATCCTTCTTCAGCTAACTCGGCAAGGTTGGTTTGAATTTGGCACCTAGTTCCAATCACCTTCTTTAAGCATGAAACATGAAAAACAGGGTGTAGCTTCAACTCACTGGGCAGAGCTAACTGATAGGCGACTTGTCCCACATGCTTGAGAACTATATAAGGACCATAAAATTTGGGCTCTAGCTTCTGACAATGCTCAGCCTTGAGGGAATTTTGCTTGTATGGTTGCAGTCGCAGAAACACCTGATCCCCTTCTGCAAATTGACGTTCAGAGATACCTTGATCTGCTTGTTGCTTCATGTGATTCTGTGCCATGACCAAGTTCTCTTTAAGGGTACAAAAATATCCTCTTGAACTGTAAGTGTTTGGTCAACTGCCTGGACCTTCGAGGTACTCGGTAAGTATGAGAGAACTGAAGGTGGCTTCTGTCCATATACCGCTTCAAAAGGAGTCATGTGGGTAGCTGTATGGTAGGAAGTGTTGTACCACCATTCAACTAGGGGTAACCATTGAGCCCATTGATGTTGCTTTTCAGAGGAAAAACACCTCAGATATGTTTCCAAACACTGGTTGACAACTTCTGTTTGACCATCAGTCTAGGGATGATAAGTTGTGCTGAGATGCAATTGGGTGCCCTATAGCTTAAACAGTTCTTGCCAAAAATTTCTTGTTAAAATTGGGTCATGATCAGAAACAATAGAGTGCAGCATGCCTTGAATCTTGAAGACCTGGTCCATGAAAATTTGAGCCACCATGGATGTAGTAAATGGGTGTTGAAGAGCACAGAAATGAGCATACCTGGAAAGGCGATCCACAACCACCATTATGACTGATTTATTTCCTGATTTGGGTAAGCCAGTAATAAATTAAATAGAGATATCCTTCCAAATAGTAGGTGGAATTGGAAGTAGTTGTAGTGTTCCTAGAGATTCACTGTTTCTCCCTTATTGCGTTGACACACCTCACATTCAAAGAAAAAATTACGGATGTCCTGTTTCATACCATCCCAGAAAAAAGAACATTTGACCCTATCATAGGTTTTGGTGAACCCGAAGTGCCCCACTGTGGGTGTAGCATGAAGCTCAGAAAGTACCATGGATTTAAGCTTTGATTGTTTACTTAAATACAAATGGCCTTTATATTGAAGCTCATCCTGGAGCCAAGAGTACCCTGGGGGAGCTGGAGCATTGGTCTATAATTGCTGTATCAGATGCAAACTTTTGGGATCTTGTAGCCATTCGTGGCTCACAACTTGGAGCCAATCTCGTNTTCATATTTTTGGGACAGTGCATCTGCCACTACATTGTCTTTGCCCTTCTTGTAAATGATCTCATAATCATATCCAAAGATCTTAGTCACCCATTTTTGTTGCTCCGGGGAGGAATTGCATTGTTCCAAAAAGTACTTGAGGCTTTGATGGTCTGTCTTAATTTGGAAGCGTTGCCCCAAGAAATAAGGGTGCCACAAATGAATGACATGCATAATAACCAACATTTCCTTTTCATAAATGGGTTTGCCCAGATTCCTTTCAGATAGTTGCTTGTTGGTGTAGGCCAAAGGTCGACCCTCTTGCATAAGGACAACATCGATTCCTTTCCCTGAGGCATCACATTCCAACACAAAGGTCTTTGTGAAATCAGGAAGGGCCAGAACTGGAGTGGTGCACATGGCCATATTCAAGGTTTGAAAAGCTTGAGAAATGACTGGATTCCAAGTGAAAGAGTTCTTTTTTAGGAGAGCAGTGAGAGGTGTTGCAATCTTTCTTTAATTCTTAACAAACTTGCGATAATACCCTGTTAAGCCCAGAAATCCACGCAATCTTTTGAGAGTATTTGGGTGCGTCCAGTCTTGCATAGATTTAATCTTTTTCAGATCCACCCTGACGCCATCCTTTCCAACCAGATGACCCAAGTNACTGTTTCAGGAAAAGTTGGTGCTAAGAGAGTAGATGGAGAACTTGATCCACATGAGTAAGATGGTATGTCCAGGTTTTGCTATAGATGAGGATATCATCAAAGAAAACTAAGACAAAATGATGGAGAAAGGGATGGAAGACATGATTCATGAGGCTTTCGAAGGTGGAGGGGGCATTACACAAGCCAAAGGGCATGACCAAAAACTCATAGTGGCCCTCATGATTTTGAAAGTTTGTCTTGGGAATGTCTGCCTCTTTCATACGTATCTGGTGATAGCCTAAGCGAAGATCAAGTTTAGTAAAGAATTGGGTGCCACTCAATTCATCTAGGAGGTCATCAATGAAAGGAATGGGAAATTTGTCTTTAATGGTCAGTTTGTTGAGGGCACAGAAGTAAGGAAACATTTTCCAATAACCTTCTTTATTCAGAACCATGACTACAGGAGAAGAGTAAGGGCTCATACTAGGGCAGATAACGCCTGCATTAAGGAGTTCCTGGACCATTTTCTCGATTTCCTTTTTTTGTGAAAAGGGGTGGCAATACGAACAGATATTGGGAGGAAGGCTTCTAGGTACAAGGGGAATGGAATGATCATGAACATCGTGGGAAGGAGGGAGTCCTTGGGGAGTGGAAAATACCATTTGATGTTTAGAAAGGAGGGCTTGGAGGTCTTGCGGAACCGGGGGTGTCTCTGTTGCTTGTATGGCATGGAGTTGGGCAATGACACCAGAATGACCTTTTTTGAGTAGCTTTTCCATGCGATGGGAACTAATGACCTCAGATGAACCAACAGTGATGCCTTAGAATTTATATTGGTGCCCTTCCTAGTCAAATTGCATAGTTAATGACTTAAAATCCATGAGAATGGGACCCAAAGTTCTTATCCAGTCTACACCCAACACAATGTCACAACCACCCATGTCGATAGTGAACATATGGGATTTTAGGTGGTAATCACTGATTTGGAGACACACATTTTCACAGCACCCTCCACATTTCATGGAACCACCATTGGCAATCATGATTTGGAAATTGTTGACACCATGGATGTAGCAATGAGTTTCTTGGGCAATGTGGCGATGAATAAAATTATGGGTGCTTCAACTATCAACCAGAATGATGACCTTCCGATGCTTGATGTAACCGATTAACTTGAGGGTTTGGGGAGCGGAGAAGCCAATGAGAGCATTGAGGGAAATGACCGGTTCCACTTCGGGAGGGTTTGAGGGAGGGGTTATGTCAGTGATTTCAGGTGACTCGGACACAAGGGGAGTTTCACCATTATCTTCCAAAATATCCTCAGAGATGGCCATAAAAATATTTTGTTCCTTACACTTGTGGCCCGGGAAATATTTGTCATCACAATTATAGCAAAGGCCTTTGAGTTGGCATTCAACCATTTTAGCTCTGGTCAATTTTTGGATCTTTAATGGGGCGAAGGGAGTAGTGGGATTTATGGGTTTAGGGCAAGAGATAAAGGAGTGTTTTCAGTTTTGAGAGGATACAACCTGTTGTGCTTCTTTAGCTCTTTTAGTAGCCTCCACCCAACTTGAGGGTAGAACCATAAGGACATGGGCCCGAATTTCCTCCTTGAGGCTACTGATAAAACACTCGCGAAAGAAAGCATCAATCATGCCCTTTGTTTGAAAATCCAGGCACTCAAAGGAAATTATGAAGTCTTCTACTGTTCCTGATTGTTTCAACTTTGTCAAATGACCCGAATGGTTGGCGTCCATGTCAAAACATTCATAAATCTCAGTCACAAATTGGGTCCAAGCAATATACCCTTGACGGGAAGTTTTTCTCCATTGCCACCATTGCCAAAATTCTTGATCTAGATGGAGAACACCATACAGGAATTTGGCCAAGTCATCTGTAATGCCATATAAAGAGAAATAATGTTCCATTTGGGTTACCCAAACAGTGGGGTCCGAGCCATTGAATTTGGTCACATCCACCTGCGGAAGGCGTAGGTCACGTTGAAAGTGATGGGGTTGAAAGGTATGGGAATGGGAGGAATGTTCACCTTCAGTCTTTGGAGGTGCTTCAGAGAAAGGGTCATCTGTAGGGATCTTCAGTTTGGTGCAAAGTGATGCAAAGACAGATTCAAGCTGGGTGGTCAGTTCTTGTTTGACTTCCCCCATTGAGGACTGCATGGTTGTATTTATGGTTGTATTGATGGATGAATCGATGGAGGCAATAGTAGCACTGAGTTGTTTCACTTCTTTTTCGGTCTCGAGGAAACCAGATTGCAAGGTGTTGAAGTGAGCTTCCAGTAGAACTGAAAAGGGGCAGGCGGGGTCAAATATTTTGCCGAAAAATGATATGGATGAATGTGATAAGGGCGAAGAGATGAATCCAATGGGATAGGTCTCAAATAATGGTGAAAAAACTGGCACTTGGCCACCTTTATGCCATGTGACTGTAAATTGGACCACGTTCCCAACCCTAGGGGGATATTTTTGAATTTTGTTGCATAAAGTGGTTTTTTACCTTGTAATAAAGATTTTTTAATGATTTAATGCCTGTAATTGGAGATTTTTGCCCATTTTGGGGGGATATTGGGACCTTTTTGAGGCCAGATCTTCGAAGGAAGTTAGGAGATGATAACCAACTTCAGATCTATATAAACCAGGCCTTCTTGAGGCCATGAGAGGATATTCAAAGAATACCATTTTTATGTAGGGAAGTTGTTGAGGAGGGCACCTTTGCAGGCCATTTCTGAGAGCTCCGGTCATCCATTTTGAGTGTCGTTTCTTCTGTTGGGTTCTTAAAATCTAGGAGAACAAGACCATATCAGTTTTGTAACCTTTTGGTACTACTGTGATGTACATATTGAGCTTTGAAAATAAATATGAAAGCCTCACCCATTGAGACAAAGGCATGGAGACGTAGGCGAGATTGTCGAACTTCGTTATCACATTGGTGTTATGGTTTGTTGTTGTTTATTGCTTCATTTCAGTTTTGTACATGTTTATATGGCTGTGATATATTCTCATATCTTCCTACTCTTTCATTAAGCTTCCTAATTGGTTAATCAACACATTCTTAATAACTCAACCATAGTCGTGTAAAAGATCTTTTCGGATCAAGTGGTGTCAGAGCTAGTTGACGTTTGGATTTGGGTTTTGCATGTTAACCAGGGAAAAAATAATTCGTGATGAAGGGGAGCTTGTTGAAGAGAATCCATTGATTGGATTGAGAAATAGAACTTCTCAAAGTGATAGGATGGCATCAGAAGAGGGACTTTCTAAGGATGAGAAAGAGTTTCAAAAAACTTTCTTTGCTATGTCGGAGATGTTGAAAGTTTTGTATGAGGATTACTTGGAACGGAAAAGACCAGTTCTTAGTGAATCTTCAAAGGGAAAAAGTGAAGAAGGAGAGGATCCTCCTTAGATTCCTTCTTCAACTCCATCATCACCTCCTTCTTCTTCAAGTTCAAGTTCTAAGTCCAATGCAAAGAAACATGTTCATGACCATAAGAATGAAATGCTATTATTAAAACTTGATGTTAAATTTGAGTTATCCATATATGATGGTGAAGTTAATGCAGAGAGACTTGACAATTGGGTCAGGCAGATGGAGGTTTACAATAGTGTGAAACAGATCAAGGATGAGGCCACACAAATCAAGTTAACAACATTGAGATTGCAGGCACAACACTCATCTGGTGGTAAAGCAAGTTGCAAAATGGAACACAACAAGTGGGTAATGTATTTCCATCATGGAAAAGTTCATTTCTACACTTAGAAAGAAATTCTATCCTTTGGGTTATAAAGAAAAAGCATTAATTGAATGGAAAAATTTAAAAATAACAAAAGGACAAACAATGCAAGAATACACCGATGGATTTCAAAAAATGGCATTGATGTTAGATATCCCTTTACATACCCAAGAAAATCTTATGAAGTATATAGAAGGTTTACCTGCACATATTAGAAACATTGTATTCATGTTTTGACCAACTAATCTTGATGAGGTTTATGTTCAAGCGACATACATTGAAGCGGGAAAAACAGGTGTTGGTGTGTCAGGGGAATCATCTTCAAGGAAAGAGGACAAAAGGAAGTGGCATGGAAAGAAGGGATGATTTTAAGGATGGAAAATCATTTTAAAATGTAGTAACCTTGGCGAATATTACTAATCCTTCATATGTCAACTATAATGTTTGGCGATATTTTTGTAAAAATATTCAAATTTCTAAGTATTTTATATAGTTTTTATAAAATTTTGGCTATTTTTAAGGTAAAAATTTTTATCCTATAGAATTTGGGTGAATCATTTTTAAAATAACGAATCTCATTTTTGGAAAAACCATGGAAAATTAGCCCATGAGCGAAATTTATCCCTTAAAATCATCCCTAGCAAGAAGTCAAATGCAGTGACGAGAAAGGAAGATAATCCCTCTTGCGAGAATTGCAAGAAAGAGGGGCATGATGAGGACTATTGTTGGAAGTTGCATCCCGAGAAGAGGCCAAAGTGGTTCAAGTAAAATAAAGGGAGGAAAATAGTTGTAGCAACAACACGATCGACAAACTTGGCATCAGATTCAGGTGATGAATCAAAGGTCTCATTGGTTGGTATGACAAGTAAAATTGGTGAAGGAATTGATTGTAGAAGTAACATTTTTTATATTAGGGTCATCATGAGGCACACTAAGGTTGATACATTAATCGATAGTGGATCTCAATACAACCTAATCTCCGAAGAATTGGTTAAGCAATTGGGACTAAAAACACATATGCATCGTAATCCATACACACTTAAATGGATAAGAAATCATCATCAAATGCACATAACAAAGCAATGCATAATCAGATTTGCAATTTCATCTAAGTATGTGGACGAGGTAACATGTGATGTAGTGACACCAAGTGAATGTAAAATGGTCATAGGTAGTCCATACTTATATGATCGTAAGGAAATCTTCTACAGGACAAAGAATCAATATCAATTAACCAAAGTAGGTCAAGATTATGTGGTTCATGCTCAACATGTAAAGGAAAATAAAACTCTTCAAACTGTGGAATAATTAAAGAAGGCAGTTCAAGAAAACAACAAACCAATAATTGTTTCAAATGAAGTAATAGATCTTAAGAAAGAACAGGAAATGATTTTTGAGTGGAAAGTCAATCACAGTTTGCTTCAAGATAAGCTCATGTAATGCAAATATTATAAGTACATCAGCTCATTTGCAGTTGTATTTTTGATGATATCATTAGTAATGTTGTCTACATGGATGATAATGGCTTCAGTAAAATGTGACAGGGTTCAAATGGCTAACAATATGCTGACAGTTGTCATGATTGTGTTATAGTTGATCTTGATGAGACAGGTGCACATGACAGAGTTCAGAGACAAAGGACAAGCCGGGTGGCCTATTCCAATATTGTTGACTGGTCAGTAACCTTTTTGGGACCAAAAGGTCCTTAATGGGGAGGTGTGATCTAGAATCAGATCTAGGAGGCACCCCAGGTCTAGAAAAGGCTAAAAAATGAAAGTTCTCTAAATCGGATGAAACCAATTCCATTGCGACCATCTCATCGCACTGATTCTGGCCATATATTTACTTCCTCAAATGAACGTTGTATGCGAGAGTTATCGCACTCTGACCATTTTCCCAAACATGTAAAAAGTCAATAGGTCAACAGACAAAAAAAGTCAATGATGATGTAAGCATGACATCATCATGCTGACGTAGCATTGAGACACGTGGAAACACAACAACAGGTTGACTGGATAGATGACAGATCCATTCATATGTTGAAAAAAAGTCAATGATGATGTAAGCATGACATCATCATGCTGACGTAGCATTGAGACACGTGGAAACACAACAACAGGTTGACTGGATAGATGACAGATCCATTCATATGTTGAAAACTGGAACTTTTTTGGTAAATGAAGAGGTGTCACATGGCCCAGACGTGGGCTTCCATGTGGCACCCTATCATTGGATGGTAGGTTAAAATATTTGGAGCTCATGGGATTCGAACCCATTACCCGTTGGTCGAGCACATGCCTTAGGAAAGGTCTGAATGCCATTGGGCCATGGTGGAACTTGTTTAAACCATCCCACTTTATATTATATAAAGTGCATTGTATAATATGTGGTGGTGGAAGGGGGTTGGGGCTAAGACCCAGCCCACGAACAATTTCTCCATGTGACCATAGATTACGATCTAGGGGCCAACGCGCAGCCCTTTGGGCTGGTGCTTGGACACCTTTATTCCATGTGACCCTAAATTGGAGTGCACGCCCAACCCTAGGAGGATATTTTTGAATTTTGTTGCATAAAGTGGGTTTTTACCTTGTAATAAAGATTTTTTAATGATTTTATGCCTGTAATTGGAGATTTTTGCCCATTTTGGGGGGATATTGGGCCCTTTTTGAGCCCAGATATTGGAAGGAAGCTGGGAGATGATAAAAAACTTCAGATCTATATAAATCAGTCCTTCTTGAGGCCATGAGAGGAGATTCATAGCATATTTATGCTGAAGGAAAGCCAAGCCAAAGCCATTTTTATGCAGGGAAGCTGTTGAGGAGCACACCTTTGCGAGCCATTTTTGGGAGCTCCGGTCATCCATTTTGAGTGTCGTTTCTTCTGTTGGGTTATTAAGATCTGGGAGAACAAGAACAAATCAGTTTTGTAACCTTTTGGTACTGTTGTGATGTACTTATTGAGTGTTGAACAAAAATAAGAAAAGCTCACCCACTGAGACAAAGGCCCGGAGACATAGGCGAGATTGTCGAACTCTGTTATCACATTGGTGTTATGGTTTGTTGCTATTTATTGCTTCATTTCAGTTCTGTACATGTTTATATGGTTTTGATATATTCTCATATCTTCTTCTTCTTTCATTAAGATTCCTAATTGTTTAATCAACACATGCTTAATAAATCAACCATAGTCATGTAAAAGATCTTTTCGGATCAGATCAAAATCCTCTTGCAGTCCATATTTGTATGTGATTAATATGACCAGAGAAATAGGATTATAATCCTTTCTTATTCTCATTCCTGGTCGCCAATGTTCCACACATAACCTACCTCCATCACAACCACAATTACATATAGGAAAAGGAAATCGTATTTTCTTCTCACATACAAAGATGTTCTGCAAGAGGATTTCAACTCAGGCATCCCTAGTAGTCAAATTTCTCACCTGCAAACTACAAATAGAAAAGGAAGCTAAAAAAGGCATTGAAACCAACCCATCAATGGGGAATGACAGAAGGCCAGTTCCAATCACGGTTTCATAATCCCAAGCATGCAAACTGTAGATTTTAACCTTGTACAATATCTACTGCAAACAGATATCTAGTAAAAGAACAGAAAAGATACAATGACAAATACAAAAATTACACAAAGATTTTTCCCCTGGAAATCCAAACTAGGAAAACCAACATATTCTATATTCATGCATGTATGATACATTGTTTACAATACAATATACATATAGGAGCCAACGGAATCCAAAACCCTAACCCAATGACCTAGATTAGTCCACAATCCTAATTCCTTAACCGAAAATAGAAAACCATCGGCAAAAACCATGTGCCGAAAAACCACCTAAATATGTGACATGTTTCCCGAGGCACGCGACACATTTCCTGAGGTAGAATTTTTTTTCTCGGGGGAACTGCCCCCGAACCCCCGTGTAGGGGGCATTCACCCCCCAAGGAGGGGCCTAGCGACAAAGAATATAAGACATATGCGAGATTACCGAACTCCATTATCACATTGGTGTTATGGTTTGCTGTTATGTATTGCTTCATTTTAGTTATGTACATTTTTATATGGTTGTGACATATTCTCATATCTTCTTCCTCTTTCATTATTCTTCCTAATTGGTTAATCAACACATTCTTAATAACTCAACCATAGTCATGTAAAATATCTTTTCGGATCAGATCAAAATCCTCTTGCAGTCCATCTTTGTATGTGATTACTATGACCAGAGAAGCAGGACTGTAATCCTTTCTTTGTCTCATTCCTGATCGCAAATGTTCCACACAAAACCTACCTCCATCACAACCACAGTGACGTATAGGAAAAGGAAATCGTATTTTCTCCTCACATGCAAAGATGTTCTGCAAGACGATTTCGAATCAAGCATCCCCAATAGTCAAATTTCTCACCTGCAAACTACAAATAGAAAAGGAAGCTAAACACGGCACCGAAACCCACCCATCAATGGGGATTGACAGACGACCAGTTCCAATCGCGGTTGCAGAATCCCAAGCATGCAAACTGCAACAAGACCAATAGGCAAACAAGAACAACAACAACTGGAAAACAAGAAAACGGTGAACAAGCAAGGAGCCAGCATGAACCAGTGAACCAATAATGTCGTTGAAGAACAATATTGCCCATATTCACTGTAGAGAACATTGCATATAAAAATTTAAAAAATGGAGGAAAATGTATTGTAACAAACCTGTTAAGTAAACATTTAACGTTGTGAGGCCTGTTAGGTAAACATTTAACTCTGTCAGGATTTCTCTGTAAACATTTAAGAAATAATGCAGTGTGGCAGGTCTGTTACGTACAAAAAAACATTTATTATATTATTTTATAACAATAAAATAAATTTAGTAACAATAGTTCGAACAATAGAGCCTATGTAAAAAAAAATTATTCAAAGGACAAACTAATATGAAGTCAACTAATAAAATAAAATAAATAAAAAAACTGACTCTCTATATTCAAAACTTTGGATATCCAAACATTTCAAGAAAGTAAAAATTCAGAAAGACCGTATATGATAAAAAACTTTGGATATGCTAACATATAAAACATTGGGAATAGCGAAGCCGACAATAAGACCTCCAATCTATTATCCAATCAGATCATGACATATATGGTATTTTTTATTATATAAAAATCAATGTCTTTAGTTCCCTAGTTCAACAATAGATATTATACAAATACTTTTAGTCAAAGGACAAACTAATATGAAGTCAACGAATTATCGATCGCTATAGTCCGTCTATGCCTTCGGCAAGGACTAAAAAGTGGCCTCTCGTTAACTATGAATGTGCTTCTCGTTAATTATTAATGAAGAGGGTACAAGGTGGAAACATAGATGTTAGGTCAGAGTAACGAAGAGAACGAGTGGAAAAGGTAGCATCGGGTTCATTGAAGACATAGCTCCCTTTGTTGTATTTTAGGATATCATGATTGTCTAGGAAGTGTATGCATATTTTGAGGTGGTTCTTCGGGTGGCTTCTCAACCGAGCAACTACAATTAATTTTTGATATGTGTTCTAATATTGTTGATCAATTTCTCAATAGCAGGTTGGATGCACTTTATTATCTTTAGGAGTTTATCCACTGGCACTGCCCCACTTTCTGTCAACCCTTCATCGTCACTCCAACTTGGCATCAACCTCCTCATGGAAATGAGAGAAATAGTGCTTCTTGTGTATGAAGTTATTCTTAAGTCTTTCACTTTTTTTCTGTTATGATAGACAACTGTTTCCATAAGCTTTCATGTCATTTTTGTAATAACTATGCTCGTTTGTACTATTAATTTTGGAAACTAGAATAGTCCTGAATATATTTACTAGGGACTTGGTGGTTTCCAATTTCTACATGACATACTGGATGCCAAGTCCTCTAGCATGTGTATGGTTTCCAAATTTTGGCGGTAATATAAAAATTTTATTGAAAAAAAAATAATTAATTTTAATTTGATCAAATATTTAAAAATAATATTTTTTTAAGTTTAAACATATGTAAACAAATTATAATATCAAATAAAAAAATATATCTTTTATAATATAATTTATTTTTTTTAATCTTAAATTAAAAGATGTATTTTTTTATGTTTACCGGCTTTGTTTCATAATATTAATACATAAATGGAACATTTGTAAATGAAGTGAGAATTTTTCAAGGAAGTGTAGACTCGATGGTTGGGAGGAATTGTTTGTATTCCTCAAGCTCGAGTTCAACTCTCGCTTTGATGACATTTTCTCCTTGAAATTCAGTATGATTGTAAGTTGGTCATACCTTGATTCTCCTTGAATAACATAATGTACATTATTCCGTGTATTTAGTCTTTTTTTTGTAAATAAAAAGATTTATTACCTCAAAAATATGTTGTAATCACACATAACAGAGCCATGTCTGGAGATTTGTCACCTGTTCCGCCAGACAAGTGGAAACTAGAACAGGTGGCGACCTTTTGTTCTATCTGGACAATGGAAAAAAAATGCCACCTGTTCCTCCAAACAAATGGAAACCGGAGTAGGTGGCAGGGATTGTAATGTCTAAACTGTCTGAGCAAGAAGAGAGAAGTCTAAACAAGAGAATGTAAACTTCTATTGTATCTTTGCAAAATTTGTGCATAAAGCTAAGAGGACTAAGCATCAAAAGAACCAATGAAACTTGTGCTGACATGAGTTCTTCCATGAGGAGTGAAAATGTATGATTGAGCACAGGTCGGGCACCATTGTTGGCTCTGTGAACTCAAGAGCGCATCATATAGAATGTCGAGTTGGTTGTTGAGCAAGGTATGCCTGTGTAGTTGTTCCTGCATATCCCTTTACATCTCGAAGATGAGCTCCATATGCTCTAGCATGAGGAGACAAGTGGAGTGTGAGGCTCGGTCTGGAGCTGAGGAGGGTGGTGGAGTCTCCATTGGGAAGTCAACCGATGAGTTATCTTCTTGAATTATGCAAGTCACCCAGTTCGAGAAACAAGCTGCAGCGGGGATGGAATGGCTGGTGCTAGGTGGTTCATTGGGGTCTGGAACAATATGTAGAAGGGAGTCCGGTGGAACAATAATTGGCTATGTTGGAATCTCTTCTTCTACAATGGCCATTAGAGGCTCGACATGCCCCCTCATCCCGACAAATTAGAGAGGTCAAAGATGCTTGGGCGAGTCTACGAATTCTACACTACCTGACAACATAGTTGTACCAGGAAGGCCCTCTCTTGGGCTTACCACGCTCCCATGGCATGGTGGTGGAGATAAACCAGATTGTGAGCAGCCTGAGAGTTCGCAGAGAGAGGAGAACAACAGGAGTAAAACCAAAATTCAATATCTGAGCCGATTGGAAAGAACCATAACATACCCGGAGGAAGTGGAGGGGCGTCAAAGGAGCTGAAACGACCTTATGTATGCCTCCCATACCCATCGCCATCTGCCAGCCATGGTGCACTGAAGGAGCCATTAAACCTGTGTGAAGGAGTTGTTGAACCTGCTCTAAAGCACTTTAAATGTTGCCCTCCCTACAAAAAATGGCAGTGAAAGCGACTACGGGCATTATTAAGACTAGGATTTGCATAGTAGTGATGTGGCACCCCATCCGAGTTCCGTGGATGTAGTTTTCAAGATGACCCAGAATGAAAAAAAATGATAAAAAAGAAGTGAAAATTCTAAATTTATAATTCGAAATAGGTACTTAGTGAGCTTTTAAACTAGCTTTAGTGTACCTTTCGTTCTTATAAGAACAACCGATTGCACTAAAACAATCGTTGTTGAGACTCATGAGAAAAGGTATTGGTCCGTCCACTCTTGGAAATTGACGTTTTATAAAAGGTCTTTTTGGTTTGAAGACGTATTTTAAGGTTAGAATTAGTTTGAGATGTAGAAAGTGACACCCTATATGAAGACGTAGATTGAACAAGGGTTATATAAAAAGATATGGTAAACTTCTATTTTAATATAATTAAAAATATATATAGATATTTATTTATTTATGGATTATTCAATATTTTTAAAATATTTTACTTTGTAATTAATTGAGTTGTAATTACGTTAAAATGGATTTTTTTTTTTTAATTTGTAATTAATTGTGTAAGT
>JASDQU010507309.1:3724-24681 GCA_032191745.1 Picea mariana
CAATCTTATCCCTCTTTCCTAGTCTCCTAGCACCCTCCCTTTCCCTTCCCAGTGGAACTTAGTCCCCCATACTCTTTTATCATGGTCAATCTACATGCAACGATGCATTAATATTAATGATATGAGTGTTTACATATACAAAAATAGGCTCACTAGACTTAAGAATCTAGGCTCTCCGGCCTAGTCATCACATAATCCTCCTAGCTTATAATCACTTGGCTCACCAACCCATTAAACATGTTTACAATTTAGTTAGATCTCGGCCTTGGGGTATTACAATCCCCTCCCCTTATTTATGCACTATCCTCAATGCATCTTATTTTAGATATTAACATCAAGATTTCAAAAATCTTCAAAAATATGCAGGTATTATGTCTGCATAGCATCTTCATGCTCCCAAGTTGCATCCTTAGGACCGTACCATGTCCACTGAACCTTTACTAGATTTATAGTTCGATTATGGAGCTGCTTGCTCTTCCGGTCCAGTATTCACTTTGAATGCACTTGAAAAGCGCCTTCTTTCTCCACCTAAATCACATTCCAATAAATAACATGATTAGCATCAGGTATATACTTCTTGAGAAATGACGCATGGAATACATTATGAATATACATAGATGCAAGTAATGCAAGAATATAAGCTACATGCCCAATCCTCTCTAGGATTTCAAGAAACCCACAATAAGGAGCTTCCAACTTTGAACAATTTCCCAACTTCAAGGAACCTCTATTGGCCTTCACTTTCAAGAATACATGATCACCTACACAAAATTCCCTGTGAATTCTTCCCTTATCAACATAGATTTTCTTCTTGTCTTGAGCAACCTTTAAATTCTGATTTATTTTTGACATTTGTTCTTCCATTTCCTTCAGCAACTCTGGCCCAACCACTGCTCTATATTTTGGGTTTTTCTATCTTACCGATGTGTTGCAATTTCTGCCATAATGTGCCTCGATCTCATATTCAGATGATTGGTACCCATTGGTGTATGCAAACTCTACCAAGTGTAGATAGTCTTCCCATTTTTATGGTTTATCCATCACATACATCCTCAACATATCTTCAATCACTTGATTCACCCTCTTTGTTTTTCCATCAGATTCTAGATGATAGGTTGTGATAAAATTCAATTTTTTTTAAAAACCTTTAAATAATCCTTTCCAGAAATTCGATTTGAATTTTGGATCTTTGTCAGACACAATTGTCTTGGGTCCGTGCAATCGAGCAATTTCCCTCATATAAATATCAACAACATTAGTTTCTTTTTGAGTGAGCTTCACTGGAATGAAATGGGAAACTTTGGTAAACTTGTCCACCACTACCGTGATAAGAATCATTTTGCTTGTTTGTTTTGGGAAGTTTGGTGATGAAGTCCATTTTCACCACTTCCCATTTCCACTCATGGATAGGTAATGGCTACAGAAACCTTGTTGGGTGTCTATGCTCAACCTTGATCTTTTGACACTCCAAACATTTGGCAATGTACTCATCAATTTCTTTCTTCTTGACTAGCCAATAATATGGACTCTTGACAACTTCAATTGTTTTATGATATCCTCGGTGTCCAGCATAAGGCATGTTATGCATTTCCTTCAATATTAGAATTTTCAAATCTTGAAAATTGGGAACATAATGTTTTTTCTATATATGAGAATTTCATTAAGTCTGAGTGTGTAATCCTCAATTTTCTGCTGCAATTTACCTTGTTCTAATTTTCCCACTAATTCCATGTATTGAAAATTTGATTTTGCATCCTCTAAGATCTTGTCTTTCATATTTGATTGGTACATGATGATGGTTGCAACATGAAACTCATGCACTCTTTTGTTGAGTGCATCAACCACCATGTTCTGTTTCCCTTTGATATGCTTTCTATGAAAGTCATACTCACTCAAAAAATACAACCATCTTATTTTCTTGGAATTTAGAGTTGGCTGATCAAATAAATATTTCAGACCATTGTGGTCTGTCATCAACAAAAACATTTTTCCCTTGATATAGTGCCTCCATTTCTTCAAGGCATGCACTATGGCTGCCAACTCCAAATCATGAGTGGAATAATTCCTTTCATTCTCCTTCAATTTCCTTGATCCATACCATACAACATAACCATTCTGACTGAGGACTCCACCAAGTCCTTATGTGCATGCATCTGTGCATACCATGAAATATTCATTCGGATCAACAATCCTTAGAATTGGAGCACTGGTTAATAATTGCTTCAAGTGTTGGAAACTCTTTTTGCACTCCAATCACCACTGAAACTTCACTCCTTTATTTTGCAAGGAAGTGATTGGATGTGCAATCTTTCAAAATACTGCAATAAATCTTTTGTAGTAGTCATCAAGGCCCATGAATGATCTGACTTCTTTCACATTCTTAGATGTTGACTACCCTTTAATGGCTTCAATATTTTCAGGGTCCACTTCTATCCCTTCCTCATATATGATATTCCCCAAGTAATGAATTTGGTTTTGATAAAAGGAGCACTTTCTCAATTTGGCATACAAATGATTCTCCCTTAACACTTTTAATACCATCTTCAAGTGCTTCTCATGCTCTTCTTCCAACTTGGAATATATAAGAATGTCACCCAAAAAGAAAATGACAAACTTATCTAAGTATTCTCTAAAAATACCATTCATTAAACACGTGAAGGCAGCTGGTGCATTTGATAACCCAAATGGCACCACGGTTAACTCATAATGGTCATACCTTGTTCTGAAAGAAATCTTGTTGATGTATTCATATTTAATTCTTACCTGATGATAACCTGACCTGAGATCAATCTTGGAGAATATTTTTGTGTTCTTCAATTGATCAAAGAGGTCATCGGTCCTTGGCAAAGGATACTTATTCTTTATATTTACTTTTCTTAACTTCTTGAAGTGAATACACAGTCTCAATGTTCCATCCTTCTTCTTTACAAATAAAAATAGGCCACCACAATGGGACACACTTGGGAATATATACCCCTTTAGAATCTCTTCAATCTACATTTGCAACTCCTTCAGCTATGGTGTACTCATCTTGTAAGGAGTCTTAGATACTGGAGCTACTCTAGACATCAAAGTTATAGAGAAATCAATATCTCTCTTAGGCGGTAGTCCTGGTATTTCTTTAAATACATCCCCAAACTCCTTTAGGAATGCATAATATTCAATATTTGACACCTTATCCTTAGGTGTTTCTTCCATATGGGATGAAAATATTTGACAACCTTTTCTATAACACTTCTTCAGCTACATTACTAAGATTTCTATGAAAACTAATGCCCTATGATTCCCTACATTGTCCTTAGGTTCCCTTCCTCATCCAGGCAAGTAAATTCCTTTTTATGACAGTCTAATACAACATGGTGTTGGTACAACCAATCCATCCCAATTAGACAGTCATAGGAACCTAAAGGAAAGATGTTCAAATCTGCCTTGGTGCTTAGCCTGTGCATGCCCATTGGACATGACTTAGCCAACTCATTAACCTTTCTTTTGGCTCCCAGGGACAACTGTACCAACCAATATTTCCCATGCTTTCTTCTTGGAAAATGAAATATTTCCACAATCTTAGGATTTATATAACTATGACTAGCTCTTGAATCAATTAAAATTGCAATGGTTTGGTTGTTGATCATACCTTCCACTTCAATCATGTCTGATTGAAACTCAACTTTCTTGTTTTCCAGGGCTGCATAGATCCTTGGTACATTTCTTCCCATGTCCTCCACTATTTTAGCTTGTTGTACATTGTGAACAAATCTCACTTTGTCACTTCCTTGAGGACAATCTCTATACATCTAATCTCCTTTACAACCCCAACATTGAATAGGTGGTTTCCTTAGCCTTTGTCCACCTGTCTCAATCAATTTGGGATCTCTAGAAGTTGGTTGTCCTTGATGACTGTTTATGAAGAATAGTGGCCTATTCCCCTTCTTCCTTTGTTCTATCTTAAATTTATTTTTATCTTCCCAAGGTTTTTGGAAAGTTATATTTCCTTTATGTTGAACATATAGGCATTTAGCTTTCCTTATGGCCTCTTCCAATGTCTTGGGATAATCATATTGAATCATGTCACTGATTAAAGATGGAAGCTGACTCATATACCTCTGAATCTTAACTATCTCATCCTCGATGAAGGAGACATACTTCAACATTTCCAAAAATATTATTTCATATTCATCAATGGACATACTTCCAAGCTTGAGTTCAAAGAAATACTTCATTTTCTTGTCATAATATCTCTTTGTCAAGTATTTATTTTCAAAATACTTCTTGAATTCCTTCCAAGTAACATTTTTCTCTTTAATGTGTTACACCTCCACAAGTTGATCCCACCACATGGATGCCTTCATCATAAGTTGATAGATAGCAATTCTTCCTTCTTCATGTAAAGAATAATTATGCAATTGGAATTACTTTCTCATGCCTAACAACCATGTTTCAACATCTTCATCCTTATTTTTCTCACCATAAAAATTAGGAGGTTTGATCTTGTTCATTTCTCCTCGCAGTTCATATGCCCAAGACCTCTTCTGATTCTTCCTAATAGGGGATGGACTTGATCTGGTGTGAGGTTTCCTATTGGAATTCCTTTGGGAGTGATGGTGATGTTTGCTAGTACTCCTTGATCTTCCTTTCTCCTAGGGAGAACTATGGCTTCCTGATTTGCTTGAGCCATTCTTCTTATCTATTTCTTTTCAATTCTGTCCAGGATCTACATTAACTTCATGTTGAATTATTCTTGCCGCTCCTTAGATTTCATAATCCTTTCATTATTAGCCTTATGAATTTGGACATTTTTCTGCAAATTTCTAATGGTATCTACCATATTCATGTCTTCAACCTTTACTTCTCTCTGTCCATTGGAGTTTTTTCCTTCAATACACAAATGGACATCCATCCCTTTGATCTCATATTCCTAGATGTACGCTCCCTGTGCCTCTTCCATCTCTCTACACCATGTGTTGATCCTGATCTGATCAAGCTGCTGATAATTCTGTAAAATGTGCAACAAACAAAACTTTGTCAAGCTAATTGACTCAAGAATTTTATGAAATATGAACCATTCTGGCTCAAATAATATATCAGATTCCTTTCTTTTGATTTTCTGACAAATTGATTGTGTAGCTCAATTTTATGGGTGAACATGTATGTTCTTCTGTCCAATATCTTTCCAATGACTGCTCCCTTGCTCAATTCTGTGTTTTGAGAAAGAAGTTTTGGATCTTCGAACAATTTTCCCTTGAAAACAACAATTCAACACCATCCCTCTTTTATTCCGACTGAATTCTCATATGACCAAGGGCTATATCCAAGTGCTCTGAATCTTTGGGCTTCAAATACTCTTTCTACTTCATTCCTTATCTCTCCTGAATGTCAAACGGGCGAATCCTTGCACAATACATCTTTGGAGCTTCGGGGATCCGCTACTTCAAATCTTCAGGAATTCATAACTTTGGGCTTCAGAAGTTTCGACTACTCCACACATAGTCCCCTCCGAACACCAAACTTGCACTTTTTTGGAGAAGATCACCAGATATGCATGCTTCAGAGGTTCTTGCAACAACATGTTCACATTTCCCCAAACACCATATTGGAGAACTCCTGGAGTATCATAAATAACCATGCACCAGGGGGGTGCTACGTGCCAGAAATGTCGAGATGACACATGGCATAATCCAACGGGTGACACATGTCAAGTTCTAATTGGAACAAACAATATTTGAAAAAAATTAAATATGATGACACGTGGAAAGCATCAAGTGGGTGCACATCACCCTAGGTGACATCAGCAGGCCACGTCACTCTAGTGTTCTGTGACTTTGAAATTTCGGGCTTCAGAGGTTTCTTCTACAATGTCCTTCAAAACTCTTGAACGTATAACTTCAGAACAGGCCCACATCAATCTAGGTGATTTCATCATGCCATGTCACTTTGACATTCCAGGACTTCGACACTTAGAGATTCAAAAGATTTCAAACCCACATACTTGAGAACTCCCAAACGCTGAACTTTTGAACAGTTGTATCCCGGAGCTTGGGGACTTTGGGGCTCCAAGACTTCGAAACAATTCTCATGTGCACACTCCTAAACTGTCGATGGTTGAGCTTCCAAACTCTCGATCATCTCCATGTTACTCTGGGTGACATCATATTGTCACGTCACTCTAGTTCTTGGGGACTTCGAAGAATCCCACACCAGAGAACATCAAAACAATCGAACACCAAACTTTCGAATAGGTTTTCCCCAGAGCTTTGGTACTTTGGATCTCCAGGACTTCAGAACTTCGGGCTTCGGAGGATTTCGCTGCTGAACACCAACTCCCACCCGAACTGTTGAATTTCAAAATTATGAACACTTTCCAATCCATGGACATGTGTCTCTGAGAATGAATGGTATGGATTAGTTCTGGACTTCGGGACTTTAGAGAAAATTCCACTTTGTGCAACCAAAAATAGATTTTCTCGAATGCATAACTACAGAATCATTTGGGGAATTTACTGCTCTACCTTCTCCCAAATGATCTATGGTGTAGATCCACTACGGGGCTTCAAAGCTTTATGGATTTTACCTCCTTTTGTAAAAATCTTAAAAATTTTCGAAGCAATGAAGTCCGAAGGACTTGAAGGTTAACCTCCATGCTCCATTCCTAGATCTAATGACTGTGAAGGATCTGTCTTCTCCCGAAAATATCCGACAGCCCAAATCTAAAATTTGTGGTCCCAAAACCACGATTATTGTGGTTTCTTTCCTCTGTTGGCTTTGTCAAATTGATAAAATTCCTAAGCTTTCAGATACAACTAAGGATCTATCTCATCTCCCTCTTATCACTCATAGATTCTCCGAAACAATTTTTTTTTCCATTTTGACAACAGTTCTGTATGAAATGTTTTCCTCTATTTCCACTTATACGACCCATCCAGGCTGAGTGTTGAAAACCATAGCTCTGATAGAAATTTGTAGCTTACCCAGCCACATAGGCTGGGTCGTTCCAAATTGAAAATGTTCATTCTCTGATACCGATTTGTGATGTCCCCAACCACCTAGACTAGGCCATGCCACTCCATAAAACACTCTTACTAAGCTTTGATACCAAATTGTAGCATCCCCAACCATAGACCTTCTAGGATATGCCACATAGAAAATATTGTGAAACATCATACATATATACTTAAATAGACAATTATATTATTCTAATACACAAATTAATGCAGAAGTAATAGTAAGCCTATACATGCAACATATACATACAACACTCATAATATAAGACAAGTACAAATACACAATGAGCAATTGAACACATAATTGATACTTATCTTTTATAGAATACCATTGACTGCATGCAGACCTTCCACAAACCTCCCAAACTCATACCACACTACTCATAACTCTTAGTAGTGGGTCACCCTCGAGCTAGGACTAAACTCCACTAGGGTAAAGGGATTCCTAGGCTAGGCTGAGAAAATAAGAAGCTACACACACAGCATGAAGGATTTCGTCCCAGGACCCAACTCACACTAACAACCTACAACCTCTCATTCCCCACATGTTTTTCCCACCCTAGTAAGTGTGCCCCTTCTCTGCTCAACATTCCTTTGGCTGCCCCACTTCCCTTCTAGGGATTCAACAACAAACCAAATAGAAATTCTTAGAGCACTATAGTTATAGTTGAGCTCCCTCTGGGAAATCCATTCCCTAGAAACTTCTCTCACCTAGAGAGAGTTTCTCACAGCCTTGACAACCTGCCTCTTCAATCCCATAGGCCTGACAAACTGCTTCTTCACTCCATCTCCTAAGTCAGCTAGTTACAGGCTTAGGTAAAAACAACAACATAAAATGGGTAAGGGAAACAACCATGCTCAGATAGGGAACTTCATTGGCAACAACAACAAATAGTTATGGCACAATAGAGGCTCAGGAAAGGCACAAGTGCACTATTATTAACAAGAATTGTACAGGATCATTGTTGAAGGTGTGCCTTCAGGTTTCATGGGTGCATGAACGATGCAGAGGTATACCCTTCGAGGAAATGGCTGGTTGGGTGAATTCCTTGGGTAATGAGGCAGATGGATCTCTCTGTGCATGGGGGAACAAAGATGGGAAAACAAACTATTTTCCCCACATGTATTTTCATGCACCATGATTGAAACATGGCCCTCCTGGAAGTCATTTCTTTCCCCTTGGGATTCATTCCTGCATCCATGAAACTTAGGATAAAACAATTATCCTCACCATAGTCTTTAGGTAATAAAAAAATAATATTCCTTTTGATTTAAGACCTCAATCTTAGCCTTGTTTCCTAGTCTCCTAGCCCCCTCCCTTTCCCTTCCTAGTGGATCTTAGTCCCCCATACTTTTTTATCATTGTCAATCTACACTCAACAATGTATTCATATTAATGATATGAGTGTTTACATATACAAAAATTGGCTCACTGGCCTTAAGCATCTAGGCTCTGCGGCCTAATCGTCACATAATCCTCCTAGCTTATAATCACTTGACTCACCATCCTATAAAACATGTTTACAATTCAACTAGGGCTTGGCCTTGGGGTGTTATAGTGGTGATGTTGTGACTCTTGACCCAATGAATAAAATGAAAAAATGGAAATGAAATCCATTCACTTCAATGAAATATAGTTATGGGAGTAAGATATATTTTTTCCTTTTCTTTGCAAACTTTAGAAACAAAACCACACACACCAAGAAACCTTACCAACAATTCATACCCAAAATTTTCCAAAATGGAAGCCAAACACTCTCACAATGCACTATGATTCTAGTGCTTCAAAAACACACATGAATGAAAATAATTTTTTTCAGTTCTTTTTCCAAATACAATGCAAAACATTTCTTAGACTAATCAAGAATCTAAATACAAATGGAAACTAAAAAAAAAAATAGTAGAGGGTTGTAGGATATTGGAAATGATGCTAAATATCCCACTCCAATGTCATTACAAAGATCTCACCAAAAATGCACAAGGAATGGATATTATGTTGGATTACTAAGAGGGTGGGTGAATCAGTAACGTGAAAGTATAGAACTTTTAACCACATTTTATTCTTCAAATATATTAATCAATATATCATCAACAGTATAATCATAAACAACATCACATCACAATAGATACAAAGTACACCAGAATTTACATGGAAACCCAAATGGGAGAAAACCATAGAATGATTTTCTTATATATTTGTCAAAAGAAAACATTCATTCAAAGCACCAACTTCTGATTCTCTAGATACAAATAGAAGGAATATCCAACCCATTATTCTTAGGATCCAACCTAAAGGAAGCTAAAAATCCCTGATTTTCTAGCTCCAACCAGAAGGAGGCTACAACCCCCTAGGTTCTCTGACCACAACCAACTTTCCTTGCCTCGTCCAACCACCCTCTAATATAAATGTATACTAACTATCAACGTCACAAACTCCACCACTGTCACTGCCACTATCACTGTCACTCTGTCTCTGTATCTATCACTGTCTCTGTTACTATCACTTTGTCTCTGCCACTATCTTTTTCACTATCTATGTCACTGTCACTTTGTTTCTGCCACTGTCACATCAACTTGTATATGCTCATCAACCAACTATACCTATATCATACTATGCATGAACTACATACCAATATACATACTATCTCATTCATCAATCATGAATGAAAAGATACATCAACAATGAATAGTGAGCTATGAACTAGAATATCAACCATGTACAACATGTTCCATATACCATATCATCAACCATATGCAGATCTGTACCATATCATCAACCATATGAAAATTTGTACCATGTCATCAATGGAGTATCTCAAAGATCATGTGCATTCCCCTCATGCATACATCACCATAAAACATGGATATCCCTCAACCATATACAATCAAATCAAGGATATGATCTATAATAACCATATCAATGTTGTACCATACATAAGAGTGTTTCTCACTCAACGAACTAACCAACATATACCATATCCAAGTACAAGACCAACCATACCAAGAATGCCTCAAACATTCACAGCATGATCAGAAAATCAAGGCATCAAAAGAAACTAATAAACATACCTGAACTTCTATAGTCAACCTAAACTTGTAGAATGATGACCTGTGAACTTGATTTCAGACACTAGGGACCTGGTACCAACATGTATTCAAACCTTCATTATCTTTTCAAAGATACATGACCTTCTCTTCTACAACCCGCAGATATTTGTTCTTTCCTTCACTGCAACCTGTGTATATCTGCAACCTTTTTACTTGAAACACTATGTATACCTTATAAACTAGGGTTTTTTTCAACCCCGAGACTTTATCCTTCGACCTTCCTTAGATACCTCATAAAAATGTCATCACTACCTTAGAAAAATATCAGTAGTTCATGAGACAGATAATCATTGAGTGAGTGCGTGAGTGTACTTATGAATGAATCCTTGAGGTGCTTATATACTTGTGCTAGGTGACTCCTCTCCTTAATTTAGGGATTATAGGGTTTTATACTTATAACAACTTTAACCCTTTGTCCAAGAATTATAACAAACTAGGGGCTCCTTGTCCACTCTTCGAGGCTTCCAACTTTACAAGATCATATCTCCCTAACCATGAGGAACTACATGGAATTCCACATATCACCAAAAAATTTACATCGAGTATTGTTCCTCCGTGAGTAAGTTACCTTCATTTAATCCATCCTTCATGACCTAAATCCTCATTCAACTAGGGGATCCTTAACCATGCTTAAGGGTTTCTTGTAGACTTCTTCAAATCGTCTTCCCATGAGGACCATCCTTAGAGATACGCCATAAGGGGACCACTTTAGAGGCTTCTCCAAATATACCCATCACATCAGTTGACATCAATCTAATATTCATTGACATCAATGACAAACAACACTAACAATCTCCCCCTTTGGCATTGATGTCAACACTTAGGCATGATAATACTTATGCTCATGCTCCCCATGATTGCATCCCTTTATATCTCCATGACTTGTTATTTATCTCTCCCCCTTTCTCATAAATGGAAAAGGGTACTACTCATCCAAGGTTTCCCCCCCTATCTACAAGCCTTTCCTAACCCTATGGACTCTTCTCTTCATGGTGCTTCCTCGTGTATTTATTTGATGTATGCATGAAAAGAATTCAAAATTTTTGTTAACTGAAATTCTTCAAGATTTTTTTTTCTCTCCCCCTATCGAGTTAATCTTTATGTTGAGTGTATCACTTTGGGGTAAAAACTACTCCAATTTTCTATCACAGATACTCTAAAGGTTCCCTTGCAAGTGGTTTGGTGAAGATATCTGCAATTTTCTTCTTTGTTCTGAAATGCTCTACTTGATGTTCTTATCTGTAGCCTATTCGCGTAAGAAGTGATACTTGAATGGAAGATTCTTCATCTTAGAGTGCATCACTGGATTCTTTGAAACAATTATGGAACTAGTGTTGTCAAAAATTATTGAAATGAGATCTTCATACTTTACTTCCATATCCTGCAAAGTTTGCTTCATATAAAGAACTTGAGTACAACATGTTGTTGCTGCAATGTATTATGTCTCTGTTGTAGACAAAAATACTGATGATTGTTTCTTTTTTAACCATGATACCAGACACTCACCCAAGTAGAAATATTCTCCACTTGTACTTCTTCTATCATCAATGCAACCTTCCCAATCTACATCTATGTAGGAAACAAGAGATATATCCTTCCCTTTTGGATACCATAAAACAAACTCTCATGTACCTTTGATATATCGGAATATCCTCTTTACTTCCAAACCATGTGATTACTTTGGTGATGCCTGAAACCTTGTAACATGTCCATATTCATTTATCACTTATGGTATATAAGATGCTACATAAAGTAAGCTACATATCATGAATATGTATTGTGTTTGATCTACATCATTGGAATTATCATCCTTACTTAACTTTCAACTTGCCTGCATCAGAGTACCGACTAGTTTGCAATATGTCATTCCAAACTTCTTCAACATTTCTCTAATATACTTTTCTTGAGAGATGAAGATACCTTTATTTATTTGACATATCTGTAATCCTAAAAAGAAGGTTAACTCACCAATTAAGTAAATATCAAACTCGTGTTGCATGTCTTTGAAAAACTTCTAACTCATCTTGTCATCATCACTTCCGAAGATAATGTCATCTACATAGAATTCAATAATCAATATATTGTTTCAATCAATCTTTATGTAGAGATTATTGTTTGCAATTCCTTTCCTGAACCCTTGTTGTTGTAAATATCTGTCTAGTCTCAAATACCATACTCTGGGGGCTTTTTTGAGACCATATAAATCCTTCTTCAATCTACAAACACAACTTTGGTTCTCTGATAACTGAAATTCTTATGGTTGCTCAATGTAGACTTCTTCTTCTAGATCTCCATTTAGGAATTTTGATTTCACATCCATATGATACACTTTAAAATTATTGGAGCATGCATAAGATAGTATTAGTCTGATTGCTTCCATCCTAGCAACTGAGGAAAAAGTCTCTTCAAAATCTATACCTTCAACTTGAGAATATCCTTTGCATACCAGTGTTGATTTGTTCCTGGTAACCTGTCCATCCTCGATCAATTTGTTTCGGAAGACCCACTTTGTATCGATGAGATTTTTGTTCTTTGGTCTTGGAACCAGTTCCCATGTGTCATTCTTCTCTATCTAATTTAACTCTTCATTGATGGCCTTGAACCAATGTTCATCTTTGTTGTATTCTTCAAAACTGCTTGTCTCAATTATAGACAATAGTGCTAGATGTTGTTGTTTTGATGAATAGATTCTTCTTTTGTTTTCAACTCCTACATATTTATTTCCAATAATATGATCTGATGGATGATTCTTCTGCACTCATTTGTTGGGTGTCTTTGGAGGTGCTTTAATGTCTCATTCTTCTTTCTCTACTTTGGTCTTCTCTTCTTCTTGAAATGATTCTTCATCTACTTCTTCTTCTTTCAAATATTCTTCATGATCTTGTTCCAATGAATCTTTGTTATTTTGTTTTATCTTTCAAGCATCTTCCTCATTAACCATCACATTGATGCTTTCCACTATTCTTTTGAGTATTATATTGAAACATTTTTATGCTTTCCTTTTTCTTGAGTATCCAACCAATATTCCTTTGTCGACTCGAGAATAAAATTTTACAATTCTGCCTTCTTTTCTTTTGATGTAGCATTTTCTTCCAAAAACTATGAACTGATTTAAATTTATTGATTGTCCTTTCCATAGCTCATATGGATTCTTATCACTATTATTTCTGAGCATCATTGTGTTCTGAATGTGAACTAATGTATGCATTGCTTGCACCCAAAAAAAACTGTCAACTTGGAATTTATTAACATGGTACTGGCCATTTCATGTACTATTATTTTGTTCCTTTCAACAACTCCATTTTGTTGAGGTGTCATAGCTACTGAGATATGCCCATTTATCCCATGCTCACTGTAGAATTCCATGAATTCCTTTTATGTTAATTTTGCTCCATTATCTGATGTCAAACACTTGATTTTCAATTCTATCTCATTTTCAATCATCTCTTTGTATGTCTTGAATATTTTGAATGCCTTTGATTTCTTATTTAGAAATCAAACTGCAATCATTCTTGTGTAGTCATCAAGTAGTAGCATGAAATACTATCCACCTTTCAATCCCTTCATTCTTATTGGTCCAAATAGATCCGCATGTAAATCTTTAGTGGTTTTGTTGTGGAATACTCCTTTGAATTTAACTTTGTCTTGGTATGTTTTCCTTGTATATAATGTTTGCATATAATGTTTGTTGGCTTCGCGGTATCAGTAATTTCTCTTACTGCTTCCTACTTGTTGAATTTGACAAGATTGTCAAAATTTATGTGACCCATTATTCTATGCCAGATCCAACTTATATCATCCTTTCCTGATCCAGGTGAATATTGGTGGCCACCCACCTATTCCAACTGGCTCCTCTTGATGGTTTTAGTTCAGAACTTTCTTATGTACTTCTTTGTAATTGTGAGTTCTATACTTCTAGGGATGTTTGAAGAAATACACATATTCTCAATGGATATTGGCGGTTGCCCACCTAATCCAACTAGCTTATTTTGGAAATTTTCATGTCATTACATATTTTTGTACTTCCAAGGCCGTTTCGGGACCCTAAACAATGTTTTTTTGGCTTTCCACAATCAAACTATAGACGAAGTCAGATATTGATGACATAATGTGTAGCTCTCGAACATACCTTTCCAATGGGATATCATGTGCCTAAAATGCAGGTCGTATGCAAAAGTTACAACCCCACGAATTTGAGGTACGAACTTACCCATCAAGGCCCACATAAATTTTGGTGTTTCATCTCCTAGGGTTAGGTTTTTGGATGTCTAGGGTTTTGAAATTCATGAGTAATGTTCAAAAGGCCTCTAGACCCTCATTATAATCATTCTTTTTGGACGAATGTGTGTAACAACCACATATTTTCTCAGAGATAACTACCACCATTCGAGCAAGTTGTTTCGGTTATGTAGTTTTACAGTTTCAACCATTTTTATGTATTCAATAGAAGTTATTGTTCACTAGATATCTATTGTTTTTCTTTGTATCTCTCTTTTATTGTATTCAGTATGTTATTCATTTCATTCCACTCATAAATCTGTATCAGTGGTATCAGAGCAGTCTTCTCTTCATTTATTTTCTCCGTGCATGTCCCCAACAAGATCTGGGTACAAGAAGTTGGGACTCGAACCAGTCGAGCCTTTTCCATATCGATCATGTCGAGCCCAACAAAAACCCATGGAGGAAGAAAATAAAGATGATGGATTAGGATATCCTTTTAAAATGTTTCTCGAGGAATCCCTTGCGTGAAAAAGGAATATAATGATGGACAAATGTGCATAGATCCTTCAGTGGTTTCCCACAGGATACACATATTTATCAAGCGGCCATGTAATCCCTTTCAAGGTACATGTAAATTTTGATATTCCATTATTTTAAGCATTGATAGATGCAGATGTTGTAGATAAATGGATGAATCTTCTCTAAGGGTATTTTTTGATCCATAATTTTTCTGATAGGGAAAATATTACTTTTTCACTCCTCAAGTTCGTCCCCCATGTTAAGGACTTGTGGGATACTTACTATGAGAAAAGGGCCATAGATGAATATTCAATATTTATGGTCACCCCCACATGGTATTCCTTCATGGATTCCATTAAATAAGAATACTATCATGTTGGAAGCTACGAGGACCAATATACAAGATGGACCACCCTGTGTCAGGAAAGGGACTAGACAATACCATATTTCACCAATATTTTCCATACCCTAAGCACCAAATTGGGTATCAAAGACTCTCAACGAAATCTGGTGCTCAAATACCATTTTTGTATGCATATATACATTCAAACATAAATGGATTTTTTGGAGATCGCATCAATGGGCATGGCTTATAGATATGCTGTCACGATCGAGCACAAATTTAAGAATAATAGGAAAGAGTTTGGATCTACAAACTCCTCATAATCAAAGAAGGTTAAAGGCGTCCCCAACCCACAAAACATGGGGCAGATCAAAGATGGTCACTCTCAGGACAACCATTCCAACCAGTAACACAAGAAGGGTAATGAGAAGTTAGAGAAGGACATGGGAAAATGGTGTGAATACCATAAAATCCCTTGGCACAACACCGAATAATGCCACTCCAAGTAGTCACTAGTGGTTGAGCTGAAATTTTCTGAGTTAGAGGTAGATTCTAACTTTGAATCAAATCTAAAAGAATGGAAGCAGATTATAGATGTCGAACCTAGTGCCATGGTTGCTACCACCAAATTCTATCCAAGCGAACTAGAAGAACCATAGGAAGGGGAACGCCTCTTTCACTCACAGATGTGGGTAAATGGGGCTCCACTAGATTTCATTCTCTATAGTAGAAGTCAGAAGAAATTGATCTCAACAGACGTCATCAAGTGGTTGGAGCTATCGATGATACCACACCCACAACTCTACACCATCGAGTGGATTCACCAAGGAAGAGATCTCTGTGTCAGCCAATAGTGTCATCTTCCCTATGACATCAAGCCATTCAAAGATGAGGTGTTGTGTGATATTTATCCCCTTGAAGTTTGTGATGTTCTTTTAGGACAACTGTATTTGTAGAAGAAACATGTTGTGTATGAGTCTATACCCTCCAGTGTTATTATTACTTTGGATAGACAATTGTACAAGATACCAAAGGTAGCGCCACCTACCACTATTTCTTTAATCCCTGCTAAGCAATGTAGTAAGGTCATTTCACAGACTGGAAGTTCATATTCTTTGTGATTTGTGCTCACAGTAAGTATAAGGTTTCTAACACATATTTTGCCTCTACACAAAGACTCTCTTTGTGGTAGAAGAAAGTGGATGATATTGTGGAAGAATATAGAGACATATTCTCCTCACCCACCAGGGTACTGACGCACTTCCAAGTGAAGCATCCAATTGATCTAACCCACGGTGCACCTCTTCCTAATGGACCATTATATCATTGATTGCTAATGGAAAATGACAAAATAAAGAATCATATGCAAGATATGCTTCAAAAGGGGCACATCAAACAGAAATCATCCCCTTGTCGAAGCCCAATTGTACTAGTGCAAAAGAAATATGGGACCTGGTGGCTTTGTGTTGATTACATAGAATTAAACAAAATCAAAGTTAGGAATCGATACCCAATTCCCTGAATTGATGACCTTATTGACCAACTAAAGGGGGAAACGTTCTTCAACAATATTGACTTAAAATCTAGCTACCACTAGGGTCTCATCGAACCAACTGATGTGTGGAAGATAACTTTCAAATATAAATAAGGTCTCTTTGAATGGTTCGTCGTGCCCTTTGGCTTAACAAATGTGCCAACCACTTTCATGAGGTTAATGGATGATATATTGAGATCCTTCACCAACTCTTTTGTGGTGGAATATTTGGATGACATCTTCATCTTCAACAAAACTTGGGAGGAGCACATGCAACATTTTCAATAGGTTTTGAGCACTCTGTGGTAGCACAAGCTATATGCCAACTTGGAAAAATTGTCCTTTGGAATGAACAAGGTCCAATACTTGGGATACATTTTTTATGAGCATGGGTTACATGTGGATCCATCTAATATCCAAGTCATCCATGAATGGCTAGCCTCGAACACACTAAATGAGTTGTAGATCTTCTTTGGACTTGCCAAATTCCACCGATGGTTCATGTTGGGATTCTCCCATATTGCATGGGCACTCATCTAAGTGACCAAGGGGAGTGGCAAGGAAAAATTCACATGGGGGAAGGCACAACAATGAGCAATTGATGATTTGAAGCCTCACTTTTGCTCATCTCCAGTACTTTCCTTTCCCAATTTGCAACAACCATTTGAGCTTGACATTGATGCATCCGACTATGATGTAGGCGTAGTTCTTAGTCAACATGGTCATCTAGTAGCATACCATAGTGAGACACTCTAAGATATTGTCCAGAAATACCCCACCTATAACAAGGAAATGTATTCCATTGTACAATCCTATCATCAATGGAAACATCACATTCTGGGAAAGGAGACAATCATCCAAACTGATCACAATCCTATGCATTTCATAGAGACACAGGGGAAGTTGCAGAACGAATTCCATCCAAATTTATCCACCTACATGTAGTAGTTCCATATCAACATCAAGTATCAGATAGGGAGCACAAATCATGTCATTGAATTCCTTAGTTGACCTCTTGTGGTGTGTTCGACTCTAAAGATGTCCTAAAATATAACCTCTATGCATCATCTAAAGGTAGGCACGGGCATAAGCATTTTACTTGTTGCCTATGTAGGTTCTTACCTTCCATTTTCACTACTCGTCCTCCAGAGATGTAACCCCTGCAAAGGGACAACAATTGTAACAAAAGGAATGACAATTGTTCCATTCAAATGAACAACAAAAAAAACAACAATCATGACAAGGGAATGAAAATTGTTATATTGGGTTGAACTAATGTTGTATTAATTGAGTTGTAGTACTTGCCCAACTATCTAATTTGTCAACCTGGGGTTCGTAAACTGACGAAGTGCACACAAAGTATATGCAAGATTGAAGTGGGACTAATCTAATCTAATGTTTAAGATACAACTGAAATTGAATTGTTAATCTAACACACGACTGAAATAAAATCATTAATCTAACACATGAGTGAAATTGAATCATTAATCTCACACACAACTTGGAATTGAATTAATCTAGTTGCGTAAATGAAATTAATCTAGGAATGGGAAATTGCATGAAGGAAATTAATCGAGAAATGGAGAACTACATGAAGGAAAAGCAAGTACAACATGCGAAGAGTTGAATGACACAACAACATATGTGAGATCTCATCAATGAATCAATATTATATTATAATAATCAAATCAATCTTTATAAAAGAATAATGAAAGCATGGAAACCAAAACCATGAATCAAATCTAAGAATCCCTTTCTCTTTCGAATCCTAATGACTACTTTGATTCTAATTACATAATCTAACTACATCCTAATTACTCTTCTACATCCATCATCATGAAGAGAGATCACTCTTTTTTATACATGAGAGACTTGAAGATAATATAACCATATCATTATTACAGATCCACTTTTCTCTCAACCTATTTCCCATTATTACAAAATATAATCCCTTCAAATCCTCACACATATCTCTCATATATCTTGGATAAGATATTCAAACCAAATGTCCATGATCTTCTCCTTGGAATGGGCTTGAATTATCTCCTCAAATCTTGAAATTGTGGAGGAAGTATTCGAGAAGTCCTTTTGAATTAATCCTTCTCATATTCCTACACATTACAAAGCTCACACATATTTGAGATATATATGAAAACATGTTGATTTTCTAACATTTAATCACAAATTTCTTTTAAATACTGAAATGAATAAAGTGAAGAACAATAAGGTGAAACCCAAGTATATTTATGGAAATGATATCGTGAAAGGTTAATGGGGCAATAAAATGTAGAGAATGATGAAGGGAAAGATGGATGAAAATAGGACATTTCTGAGCCCCAACATACCCCCCAACTTAACTTGTTGCATGTCCTCATGAAACCATGCATGGATATTCTCAAGAAATTTTGGCATCTGAATGTTGGCTTTGAGTGATGATAATGAATGTTTTCCAGGATGGGATTTACATGAGTAACAACTGACATTTTTCTTATGGTTGGTTCTTGTGTGACAACCATGAATATAAAAAATGTTGGTTCTTATGTTATCAAAATTCATTTCGTTATTTATTCTCTTGCTGTTATGATAATAATTTACCCATATTCTTACTGGAAAATATATGCTATCAATGTGCATAAGGAAAATATCACTGAGCATAAAAAATCCCCCACCCCCCCCCCTTTTTTTATATTTGTGAATCATGCCAATATGTATATCAGTGCTTATGAAGCAAAGTGCAACAGAGTATCGTTGGAAAATAAATGTTCATAAATGGTAAATGAGACAAAAAATGGAATGATGTTCATGGAAAAATGGAGGGATGATAGTGAATAAAGTCCCCTACCCCCCAATTTAACTTGTTGCATGTCCTCATGCAACGTGGCATAAGTCATAGAAGTGAAAAGGAAAGGGAACTGGGTGAGGGAATTTTCAAAATTATTCATTGCTAGCAGTTGAGGAATTACATGATTAAAGTTTAGAAAATAACATACCTCCACTTACCCAAAATGTTGATGAACTATGAAATAGGAATATGGCTGATGCAGTTGCAAGAGCATGGAAGATGTCACTGCTGCAGGATCATGTGAAAAGTGACTGTTGTTGTAGCTGTGACTGTTGTCGGCTGGATTATAGAATGTGAAGAGGAGGAATCATAACTGCTACTGAATGAATCATGGAAAAGAGAAATTATGAAGGTGGAACTGTGGTACTCTCATATGGCTAAAGTCATGCTATTGTAACTACTGATAGAGTCATTGAAAGTGTATAGTCTTCACCTACTGCTAAACCTGATGGTACAATTCTAATCATGCAAATGAATGTGTCGATGTCGAGCATGAAAAGAAGTCATTGGATTACTGACCATTGATGAATGTTGTTAACCAATGCGAGGAGATTCATCATTGATGTTAATGAGTGCCAAGGTACCTGAGTACATCTTGCAAATTGAGAATGAATGAGTTGATGTCGAGCCATTTGCAATCTAACAATCAAGGGACATTGATGTATTCCCAGGACTGTCAACGAGAGAACTTTCCATTAAGGCATGGAAGCCTCCAAGTACTCAAAATGGACTCTAGTCTATATCCCAGATAAGGTGTTGAGGTCAATGGGGAAAGACTTGTTGAAAGGTGGGCCTTAAGAATCCCACATCATTCAATGCAAGTTCTGATAAAAAGAGTGGTAGGACTATAAATGAAAATATCTTATTAGTAACAATGTGTATGACAAGGCAATGTAATCATGGAAAGGGAGCTGGATAGTTTTATTGACAAGGAAAACTGAACTAAAAAAGACTAAAGAGATGTATGAGAATCAGAAAGATAGGCGTGTGCGAAGTCATGAAGGATAATTCAATGGAAGATGGGCTTCAACACAGGGATGACCAATCTGCTTTGAAGGAGAAATGGAGGAAGACATTCATGACGTAAATGGGTTTATGAAAAAGGTTTTTGTGTAACAACAAACGTCATGATATTTATGACGAGTAACAACTCCTTGAAACAGCCAAGAAAACATGTCTTTTTTCAAAAGCTTTTGTGATTTATGAAAATCACTTCAACAACAAGAGGTGATTGTCTACGCACCTGAAAAAAACATAGGACAAATCCTACATAAAAATTGTGAGAGCTTCGAAATGATAACATACAGAAAGAAGGACAAATGTGACAAGTAAAGAAATGAAATGCATTTTATACCTCTTGTCGTGATCATTGTGCACGCGTTTGTTTCATCC
>JASDQU010507309.1:24977-40826 GCA_032191745.1 Picea mariana
ACATCATCCAAAGGTAGGCGCTGGCATAAGCGTTTTACTTGTCGCCTACGTAGGTTCTTACCTTTCGTTTTCAATACCTATCCTCCAGAGATGCAACCCTTGCAAAGGGACAACAATTGTAACAAAAGGAACGACAATTGTTCTGTTAAAATGAACAGAAAAAGGAACAACAATCGTGACAAGGCAATGGCAGTCATTATATTGGGTTGAACTAATGTTGTATTAATTGAGTTGTAGTACTTTCCCAACTATCTAATTTGTCAAACAGAGGTTCGTAAACTGATGAAGCACATGCAAAGTATATGCAACATTGAAGTGAGACTAATCTAATCTAATGTTTATGCTACAACTGAAATTGAATCGTTAATCTAACACACGACTGAAATAAAATCATTAATCTAACACACAACTGAAATTAAATCATTAATCTAACACACGACTTGGAATTGAATTAATCTAGTTGCGTAAATGAAATTAATCTAGGAATGGGAGATTTCATGAAGGAAATTAATCTAGAAATGGAGAACTACATGAAGGAAAAGCAAGTACAACATGCGAAGAGTTGAATGACACAACAACATATGTGAGATCTCATCAATGAAACAATCTTATATTATAATAATCAAATCAATATCTATAAAAGAATAATGAAAGCATCAAAACCAAAAAGATGAATCAAATCTAAGAATCCCTTTCTCTTTCGATTCCTAATGACTACTTTGATTCTAATTACATAATCTAACTGCATCCTAATTCCTCTTCTACTTCCATCCTCATGAAGAGAAATCACTCTCTTTTATACATGAGATCCTTGAAGATAATATAACCATCTCATTATTACAGATCCACTTTTCTCTCAACCCATTTCCCATTATTACAAAATATAATCCCTTCAAATCCTCACACATATCTCTCATATATCTTGGATAAGATATTCCAACCAAATCTCCATGATCTTCTCCTTGGAATGGGCTTGAATTATCTCCTCAAATCTTGAAATGGTGGAGAAATTATTCGAGAAGTCCTTTTGAATTAATCCTTCTCATATTCCTACACATTACAAAGCTCACACATATTTGAGATATATATGAAAACATGTTGATTTTCTAACATTTAATCACAAATTCCTTTTAAATACTAAAATGAATAAAGTGGATAACAATAAGGTGAAACCCAAGTATATTTATGGAAATGATATCGTGAAAGGTTAATGGGGCGATGAAATGTGGAGAATGATGAAGGGAAATATGGATGGAAATAGGACATTTCTAAGCCCCAACATGGTGGTACTCACCACCGTGCTCCATTCATGTGCCCACGATGCATTTGAGTGGCCCCAACTTTATCAACAAGATCCAGACTTCGCCACAACCTATCAACTCTTGGGTACAGGCACAAATGTCATTGATTTTCACATTCACGAGGGATTGATATGCCACATGGGCCATATTTTTTTTCCTTCAAGTGAGCGTTAAAATATTATTTGGGAGGCTCACTACAGTTGGAGGGAAGGACATTTGGGCATGGAGAAAACTGTGGTCGTTCTACGAAAACATTTTATTGGCCAAAACTTTGACAGGACATCAACAAGTATATGAGATATTACACTATATTTTCCATTTCCAAGCCAACCATCAATAAGAAAGGATTATACACCCCTGTTCCTACTCCTGAGAGGCCTTGGGAATCCATATCAATGGATTATATGTCTGGACTTCCCTCCACCAAGAAAGGAAATGATTGTGTATTTTTGGTGGTTGATTAGTTTTTAAAGATGGCCATTCTCACAGCCTGTAAGAAGAGAATCATAGTGGTAGATACTACCAATATATTCTTTAAACATTTGTAGTTCCATTTTGGGATAGAACAGACCATCACACCAGATTGGGACAGTCGGTTCCTCAACACATTTTGGTCAAGTCTCTCATCACCATTGGACACCAAGCTCACTAAATCCACTTCTTTCCACCCCAAAATTGATGGCTACAAAAAGGTCATCAATCGTATGATTGTGCACATCCTACACATGTAAAAATCTAATAATCCATGTACATGGGATGAGATTCTTCCCTATGTTCAACACAGCTACAATAGGGCTCTCCATAGCTCCACCAACCATATCCCATTTCAGGTGGGGTTGGGATTTCAACCCTTGGGTCCCATTGATGTTGCATTACCTCTTGCAACCACCCATGAATAATCTTCCCATGTTCATTCTAAGGTCGATAAAGTCACTAGATTCATTGAGTGGATTTAGCACATCCACCAATAGTCCATGATATTTTGCAAAAAAGCCAATGCTAAGTAAAAGCAGCACCATGATCAACATTGAGTGTCGCACCAATTTCTGGTGGGAGACAAGGTCGGGTTATATTTTTAGAAAGAGCACCTTATAGGGCCCCATGGGCCTTACACTATGGGTCTTACACTATCACCAAGGTTGTGGGCAGCAATTCTTTTGAGATCAACACTCCACCCTTCCTTGGCTTGCACCCATTGTTCAATGTGGACCTCCTTCGACCATATTTTTATTGGGCACCTTAGAGATTGTAGAATAGTTGACAACAATAGAGCTCAACCCTAACTACATGGAACATGCATCCACTGATGAGATAGTGGACACACAGGTCAAGGGCACTCACCAACAAAGGATCCAACTTTATCGGGTTGTCAAGGAAGGGAATCTCCTACACCAAGGAAATTGGTTCACTCAGGGCCAAATTCAAAATAATTTTCCTCGTCTGATGGGGGCACTCAACATAGTGGAGGCCATTTCTTCCTAAGTGGGGAGGACTGATCCAAGTGGATATTGGTGGCCACCCACCTATTCCAACTAGCTCCTCTTGACAATTTTAGGTCAACACGTTCTTCTATACTTATTTGTAATTGTGGGTTCTACACTTCTAGGGCTGTCTGAATCCCTACACATCTTCCAGGTGGATTTTGGTGGTCACCCACCTAATCCAACTAGCTTATTTTGGAATTGTTCTTGTCAATACATATTTTTGTACTTCCAGGACCGTTTTAGGGCCCTAAACAATGTCTTTTTAGCTTTTCACAGTTAAACTATACACAGAGTTAGAGTTTGATGGAATAATGTGTAGTTATCAAAAATACCTTTCGTGTAGACTATCACATACCTAAAACAGAGGTTGTATGAAAACTTTACGACAATGGGAAGTTGAGGTACCAACTTACCCATCGGGGCCCACATGATGTTTGGTGTTTCATCTCCTAGGGTTATATTTTTGGATTTCTAGGGTTTTGACATTTATGAGTAATTGTAAAGAGGCCTATGGAGCCTCATTATATTCATTCTTCTTAGACTAATGCATGTAGTATCCACATCTCTTCTCAGAGATAACTACCACCATTCAAGCAAGTTGTTTTAGTTCTGTAGTTTTACAGTTTCAACCTATTTTATTTATTCCATAGAAGTTATTGTTCACTGGATATCTCTTTTTTTTCTCCATATCTCTGTGTTATTGTATTCAATATGTTATTAATTTCATTCTGCTCATAAATAGAGATCATTTCCCAAGAAACATCTTTACTTTCCTATTTCATTTAGAACACATATGTTGATTGGAGTCTTTGCAGTTGTAGCTACCAACTTCCTGATTCTTATTTCCTTATCTCACACTTCTTTGAATCAAACACAAACATGTGTCCTTGATCACACATTTGAATTACACTTATCATATTGTGTTTCATGTCTTCGACCAATAAAACATTTTCTATAGTGTCATCCTTACTTTTGAGCTTCACTATGCCCTTTCCAATAATCTTGTCTGAGTTGTCATTCCCAAATGAAACTAATCCATCTCTTTCCTTTTTCAATGTCATAAATTTGTCTTTATCCCCTGTCATGTTCTTTGAGCATCCACTGTCAACATACCATCCACGTTTCTTGCATTGATCTTATATAGCAAGATTGCATTATTAAGTGTTGAATTGATCCTTCTTTCTTATCCATAACTTTTTTGGTTCTTTCTTATGACTGTTGATAATCTGCTTTGGTTCCCTTGGAGGAACAATGAGTCTACAATCTCTAGATATATGTCCAAAGTTGTTGCACTTGTAGAATTCTACCTCATCACTTAATGATCCAAATCTATTGTAGCTTCTAGTATGTATGGATGATTTTAGGGGCTAAATTTCGCTCATGGGCTAATTCTCCATGGTTTTTCCAAAAACGAGATTCGCTATTTTAAAAATGATTTTCCCAAATTCTATAGGATAAAATTATTTTACCTTAAAAATCGCCAAAATTATATAAAAACTATATAAAATCCTTAGAAATTTGAATATTTTTACAAAAATATCGCCAAACATTTATAGTTGACATATGAAGGATTAGTAAGATTCGCCAAGGTTTCTACATTTTAAAATAAATTTTCATCCTTAAAATCATCCCTGCTACTATGTTCTTCATGAGATCTTATTGGATAACTATTTCTTGTATATCTCTCATCGTTGCTTTTGTTCTTAGTATTGGATCTATAATTCATAGCTTTGTTCCCAATAACATGAATAATATGAACCAAGAAAAATAGTTTGATACGTGGGAGTGGAAGATATTCTGAATGGTGCCTCTCTTATGAATCATTATTTTTCTTCAGGTCTTTCTGGATGCTACTAAATTGACTTACGGATCTTCTAGGTGGTGCAGTGTTTCTGTAATCTTCCCCTTGAGTTTTCTCGTCTTCTTCTTTCGAGAGACCTCTATGAGCTTCGTCATATATTCTTAATTATTCTTATTCTTGTTCTGTCATTTTGGATCTTGAACCTTTTTCTATCTATGTATGATTGTATCCCAATCCATATATGTCATAGTAAGTTCTTTGACTGTTAATGATATTAATCAATATCCTGGTGTTTTTTTGTTGCATGTCCTTCTTTTGAAGATATTCTCTTAGAGTGACTATCTCATCTTACAATCCTTCAATGGTCATGTCTATTTCTTCTAACTATCCTCTAAGTGCTTTTTTAATTCTCTTTCCTTCTTCTTCCTAGAGTTTCAACTTCATGATTGTCTGCTCGAATTCTTTGGAGTTATGAGATTCTTCTTTCTTCATTAGTTCTTCCTAGAGTGACTTGTTTTTCTTGTTTTATCTTTTGATAACTTCTATGCAACTCAACAATTATTCTATGTAATGAGCTTCTTCGTCTTCATATTCTTCCTTGGATATTTATTCATTGGAGTCTTCTATTTACATGAATAATACTCTTTCTGTATCACTGTCACTGGCTTCATCTTCATTTGTTGAGGAACTATCTTCCTTGGTGCAAAGCATTTTCTTGAAAACTTTTATTTATTTATTCTATATTTTTGAGTTTTACTTTTCTTTTTAGGGTCATCTTTTTCTTCATTTATTTTATTTTTCTTATAAGGACATTTATTAGCAAAATGACCAAAACCATCACAATTAAAGAAAATAAATGGAATGTTACTTTTGTATATGTCGGTTCCTAGTTTCAACCTTCGGACGAAGTTAGCCACTTATTCATATTCTTTTGAATCTTCAATATAGTTGCAATCTGACTTCTCCTTCTATCTATATTTCTTCTTTAATGTATTGAATGTTGTTTCATTCATGACTGGATTATTTTTCTATATCCTCATCTCCTAAACTGTGAGTATCATGTCCAACTCATCCATTCTCAAGGTGTCTAGATCTCCTCTCTCTTCCAGGGATGAAATCTTCAGATCATATATCATAGTTAGAGACCTCAGTACCTTTTGAACAATGACTATCTCCTTCATTTCTTCTCCCAAACCCTTGATGACATTGACTGTATCATCATCTTGTACAAAGTAGGAGGCAATGTTTTCATCTTCCTTCATCTTCAATTGTTCGAAATTGACTCTAAATGTTTGAAGTTTGACTCCTTTAACTTTGACATATCCTTCATAGAGATTCTTCAGTTTTTCCCATATTTATTTTGTGGATTCACAATGCACAACCTTGATGTATACTTATTTAGTCAAACCATTTAGGATGGCATTTCTAGCTCTAGAATCATTTTCTTCAAGTTTCTTTCCATCCTTGTCTATCGGGGGAGTGGTCGATGCTTTGTATTTGTCTACTTCTCCTCACCAAACATTGAATTCCCATGACCGTACATATGTTTTCATTTGTCTTCTCCAATTCATAGTCATGTTCATCAAATTGTGGTACCCCAATCCTAGCATAATCCATGATGTCCTTCTAGTGGTTAGAATTCTTTCTGAAGGACCTTCTTTGATACCAATTGTTGGATTACTGAGAGGGGGGTGAATTAGTAATGGGAAATTATATTACTTTTAACCACATTTTATTCTTCAACAATATTCAACAATATATCATAAAAAATATAATCATAAAAAACATCACATCACAATAGATACACAGTACACCAAAATTTACGTGGAAATCCAAATGGGAGAAAACAACAGAATGATTTTCTTATATATTTATCAAAATAAAACATTCATTGGAAGCACCAACTTTTAATTCTCCATATACAACTCGAAGGAGGCTCCAACCCCGTATTCTTAGGATCCAACCTGAAGGAAGCTACAAATCCCTGATTCTCTAGCTCCAACCAGAGGGAGGCTACAACCCCTTAGGATCTCCAGCTATAATCAGAAGGTGTCTAAAACCACCTTTCCTTTCCTCTCCCAACCACCCTTGAATATGAATGTAGACTAATTGTCACTAACACAAACTCTGCCACTGTCACTACCACTATCACTGTCTCTGTCACTATCACTCTATCTCTGTCATTGTATCTATCACTGCCTCTATCTCTATCACTATGTATCTATCATTGTCACATCAACCTGTATGTTCTCATCAACTAACTATACATATACCATACAATGCATCAAGTGTATACCAATATACATACTATCTCATGCATCAACCATGAACCAAAAGATACATCAACAATGAATAGTGAATAATGAACTAGAGCATCAACCATGTACAACCTATTCCATATACCATATCATCAACCATACACATATATGTGCCATATCATCAGTGAAGTATCTCAAAGAGACTATGCATGTCCATCATGCATACATCACCATACAACATGGATATCCCTCAACCATATACAATCAACTCAAGCATGTGATCTATAAGAACCATATCAATGGTGTACCATACATAAGAGTGTTTCTCACTCAGCCAAATAGCCAACATATACCATATCCAAGTACAAGACAAACCATACAAATAATGCCTCAAGAATTCACAATATCATAAGAAAATAAATGTATCAAAACAAGATAATAACCATACCAGAACTTTTGTATCTAACATAAACCTATAGAATGTTGACCTGTGAACTTTCTTTCAGACTCTAGGGACTTGGTACCAACATCTATTCAAACCTTCATTAAATTTTCATAGATAAGAGACCTTCTCTTCTACAACCCACATATATCTATGCTTTCCTTCACTGCAACCCACATACATATGCACCCTTTTAACCAGCAACCTGCAGATACCTCATAAACTAGGGTTTGTTGCAACCTTGAGAATTTATCCTTCAACCTTCCTTAGTTACCTCAAAAAAATGTCATCACCACCTTAGCAAAAGATCACTAGTTCACAAGATATATAATCAATGAATGAGTGTGTGAGTGTACTTATGAATGACTCCTTGAGGTGCTTATATACTTGTGCTAGGTAAATCCTCTCCTTAATTTAAGGCTTCTACAATTTTCTAGTTACAACAACTTTAACCCTTTGACCAAGACTTATAACAAACTAGGGGCATATTTTTCACTCTTTGGAGCTTCCAACTTTACAATACCATATCTCCCTAACCGTGAGGAACTACGTGGCATTTTACAAATCACTGGAAAAGATACGTCGAGTACTATCCCTTCATGAGTAAGTTACCTTAATTTACTACATCCTTCATGAACTAAATCCTCATTCAACTAAGGTACCATTAACCGTGATTAAGGGTTTCTTGTAGACTTCTTCAAAGCGTCTTCTTGTGGGGGCCATGCTTAGAGATACACCATAAGGGGACCACTTTGGAGACTTCTCCAAATATACCCATCACATCAGTTGACATCAATCCAATATTCATTGACATCAATGAAAACTAACTCTACAACATACTAATAATTTAAAATCCAATCAAAAAAGGAAATTCAACCAAATGTGACTATCAATCACCCCAAAATACAATTTCAAACCCCAAATTTCACAAGTGCAATTCTAAAAAGAGGTACCAAAATGCTCCAAAATAGATGATCACAAAAATAAGTTTTTCATTTTTTTTTATTCCATGAAAATAATAATGAAAAATACCTTCCGAAACTAATTTTTGATGGTTCTCTTTCCCAAGAATAGGGACCCTAGGCTTCACATGAAAAAACCCATAAAAAAATTGTAAAAAATAGTTTTTTTTTGTAACCTACAAGCCCTTTTTTGTGGCCCCTATTAGGGTATTTGCGAGCCACCCTTCACTTGAATAGTGACTATCATCATGGGTTGTTACTATTGTATCCTGTGATGATACTAGTAATACTTATCGGTTTTTTCTTTGTTGTGGGTCAGATCACCTACAACAAGCAACAAGTCGTTGTCGGACACCAATAGTGTAACAAGCGACTACTACAATTATTTAAAAAAAGAAGAAGAAGATATAATTATCTGTATTATGTCTCATATGTAATCATATTTTTATTATATCTATCATATCCGAGAGATATAATTGTTTGGAAGAGTAAAAGGAATAGAAATTAAATCACAAATAGAAAACAAAAGGTATTCAGGCAAGGTATTCTAGAGAAGAATCAAAAGATCCTTCCCCATCAAATTCCTTAGTTCTATTATGGGAAAAAATATCATAGGGATCTCACTGAATAAACAACAATATATCTGATCAATTAGGTTTCTGTGGTGAGATATTTGTTCAGAGCATGTCGGAAGAACCACAGTGACGGTGCTTTTGAGAGCTTGTCGACGTTTCGGATCCACAACAGGATCCATCTACCCTAGTTTGCTAATGTGCCACCTCATTAAATCAACCTTATTTTAACCCATATTTAAATTCAATATTAACATCAACACCATGTGACTGACCCTAATTTTAGCCTATATTTATCATAAAATTTAATATTAATAACATTAACCTATTTTTAGCCTTTTTTAACCCTAGATTGCTAGTAACGCTTAGTTAATTTAATATTAAACCATATTAACATCCTCAAACCTAGGGTTTCACTTAAGCCGATCACTAATATAGCAATATTGACCTTAATTTAACCTTTATTAACACAAAATTAATATTAAAATTACTTTTAATAATAGGGTCAACCCTAAAATTTAGCCTATTCTTAGCTTAAAATTTAATTAACACCATCGGGTTATCATTTTAATTCATTAATTAAATACCTATTTTAAAAAACCTCCCCAAACCTAGGGTTCATTTTTCACTATTTATTAAAGGCTCCTCTCTTATTTTTCCTCAGGATTTTTTGTCCTGAAGATGGATCCTATTGTGGATCCGAAACGTCGATAAGCTCTCAAAAGCACCGTCACTGTGGTTCTTCCGACATGCTCTGAACAATATCTCCCTAGGATCTGCCTATTGATCTTATAGATAGAAAGGGGGCTAGATTCCTATGGTTTTCCTAGATTCAAGCAAGTGGATTCATAATAAACCTAAGGAGTGGTAGAGATATGATACCTTAATATGTAGGTTTTCCTTCGTATATCCTAGATGATGTAGTTATGAAGTTCTAGTTCCAATATCCACAATCTTCTTCCTATACACCAAAGAAAAAAAAATATATTTTATCTCTCTACTTGGTGTTAGAATTCTATATCTATTTGTCTCTAATATGATATATAATGAAATGAACTAGATCCAAACATTTTCAAATGATATAGAAACATATTAAGGTAAAACCAATGATCTATTATATTTTCATAAGGAAATTATATCAAATTATCATACCTTTGAATGTAGATGAAAATCTCCCTTGAATCCTTTCTCTTTGCCTCTCCTTGTCAGCTTCTTGATCATGCGAGGCACTCTGATTTCTGGTTGTGATTGATATGAAGAGATCCTCTACAAATGGACAACATAACAATACTGTTGATTCCTCCTCCTCTTGCCAAAGACTTTCCTTTGTTATATATTTATTTAGAGGAGTCTTGAGAGAGATTACAGATATTAAAGAGAGCACTAGAGACTTGAATGATGTAAGTTGCTAGGACCTTGACATGAATATAAAACTCATCCTTCACCTATCACTTCGTAACTTGATGAATCTATAAAGTTTGAAAAATAGTCTCTTGTTGAACTATTGAAGTTCAATGAGTATAGTCTCATGACGTCACCAATGTGTCCCGCAACGTACCTAAAAAAGGCCCTAAATCTTAGGAAAATCATGTGTTTAGGATTTCATCTCATTGTGAACTCCCCTCTGGCTTGTAGGGTGGAAACTAAGTCTATAACAATGATGTCATATAAAATGTTTAGGAGCCATTTTCTTATTTAAGTCTCAACAAAACATGCAAGAATATCAAACTGTGTTCCCAAGGATGTGTTATTTTTATTCAATTCTTCTTCTATTTCCTCCTTTATAATAGGTTTTTCATCCCTTACAAGGGCAAGGACCTTCAGTTCCTTTACAACATCAACTATTCAATAAATAAAATAAACATGGACCTTTATGTTCTAGGATTTTACAACAAGCTATCAATTGTTGTAATATGTACACTCTAGAGTCACACCCATGCCAGATTTGCTTGAATTTTTTATTGGATGCCAGGTTTTATTTTTTCCTTTTATGTTCACTCATATCAATGATATTTCTAATAAATTTACAAACACATTTTTCATTAAAATAAAAATGTTTTTTCAAGTTACCATTGAATAGTTTCTAAAGAATAGATCCTTCCATAAAGCATAGAATCTTTGTCTATTATTTCCCACAATTAAAACAACAAAACCATTCTTTCCTCAATATAGAAACATTTTTTTGGACTCCCAATGATAGTTCCTAAGATCCTTTATCCTTCAAGGGTTTTTTATGGTGTATATTCAAGATTAAGATTACGCTCTCTAATGGAAAACGAACGTGTGAATAACATCTCAGAAATAAAATAAACCTATATCTTATTAAATCTCTTTTTAACCTTATATTGTCCCTGTATTTCACATTTATAGTGTGTGCAAATATATCTCTAGTTGTTTGATTCGTTTTTAAATATCCAGTGGATTCTAGTCCCTTTATATGTACAACAACATCCATATTTTGTAAAATTTGTTTTCCTTTAACTTTGAGCTTACTTATTGGATTTTTTGGAATCATTGTAACTAGCATGATGTAAGGTAACACAATTTTCCTCAATAGTAGGTAGTTCATCTTGCAACATCTCTCCAACCATTAACGTGTTCTCCTTAATCTACATGAGTTCCCATTTTGCCAGTTTGTCTAAGTTATCAATTTCCATGTCATTGGCATCACTCCCCCATGCTTTATATTGTCCACTTTTTTCATAATTAGAGGACCTCTATATTTTTTGGATAGAGGTGGGGAATGTTTGATTTCCCATTTATTTTTTTGGAAATAATCACCATCACCATTTTTAGAACCTACTCCAACAACATTATTTTTCCCAATGCCACCGGATTGTAACAGAAAATTAATTTTGGGTGGTATGATGTAATCCTAGTTGATTGAGAAATAGACCCCCCTCTATCACTAGATTCAAACTTACCTCTATGTTTTTAACTATGGCTAATAACAACAATAGTTTCTTGAGTCTTCTCTTATCACAATTTTTTTTTGATTAGGTGTTCGAAATTGATAAATTATGAATGACATCATGTGAGATGGAAATATCTAATTTTGTAACTAAGGTTATGTATATGACCTTTACTATCTTTCTTGTCATAGACCTTATTGTCACTAGCACCTTCCACCTATTATTTCCCCCTAGGGAAGCATATATGTAACCAACTAAAACTACATGTTCTTTAAAAACCCTTGAAAACCTCATCTTCCTTTATATCAAAAGAGTTAAAACCTCAAGCAATCTCTACCAAAGTAGTGATAACCTTAACAAAAAAGTCTAACAAGATTAATTGGGGTGGATATAAACAACTCTTCATTTTTCTCAAAGAAAATTGACCATCTTACATATTATCTACAAACCTCAACTAGAAAATATCGATCATATAAAAATTTTGGGAGGAGATAAGGTTCTCCTTCAAGCCCATAAAGTTTGACATATGTATAATGCTCTTTGTGATAGTACTCACCCCTTCCCACATGGAAATTATTGTCTTCAAGGGTTTTGAAATTTGTAAAAGTGAAATGGGGCCTTTACCATTAATAATTATAGGTAACCAACATTGCACCATTGTAACAGCCTCCTCGTTACGACAACAACTCTGAAGACAGGTGCAAATTTTTTTCTTTTTTTGTTTAAGGTGTGTGCGCACGTGTGGAAGTAACAAACACACTTGACTCTACGTCGCCACTCAACAACCAACAAGACGCAACCATGATGTTCAACACAAGAATACTGAAGGCACCCAACGAGTAGCTGCAACAGTATACGACCATAGGCATAAGGCGCACAACACAAACATTAAAGACATACTGGGGATGCACAGTAAGAACACAGAGGGAAGAATCCATGGTGTTAGGGTTACTATTTCTGCACAGGAAAGTAGGGCTTTTAGTCTTATGTCTTCTCGAAAGAAAGATTAGATAGGCTCCTGGCCGACTGCTCAGGAAGAAACTAGTAACCTGACCTAGAACAAGACGCAAGCAAGACGAAAACAACAAGACGACACCGACATATCACAGTGACAACAAGCAATAAACGCCCCTAGACATAAGGCGTACAACTAGCAGCCGTAAGCAGAAAACGACACCAGATGTTAAGTACAATACAGTCACAGATGGAAGAATCCAATAGTAGAGTTTACTATTTCTGCACAGAAAAGAAGGGCTTTTAGTCTTATGTCTTCTCGAAAGAAGATTAGACAAGTTCCTGGCCGACTGCTCAGGCAGAAACTAGTAATCTCTGTCAGGTGTTTCGCAAGAGTGGAAACCCTGCCTTTAAAGGGCCCGAGACTCTTGATACGGCACTGGATTCTTTACACAGAAAAATCACACACACAGACATATATACTAAGACTACAAGGGGGTGTCTACATCCCGCCCGACAGAAGCTGAACAAGCAATGAAATGATTACAACCAAGTACAATAATAAATGGACGCACAACCACAACCTCTATGGAAGGCGCAAGGCAGAATGGATTCAGACAACGACCCACCAAGTTCAACATTATATAAATGAACAACCACCCTCATTTACTACTCAGATTAATTTATTGTACGTAAGTCAAGGTTATTGCACCATATATGTTATTAACAATACTAGACATTACAATAACACTGTCATGAACTATTCACCCTCTTTCATTCATATCACATATTCGGACCATGATTTTACAACTACAATACCTCTTATATGCTACAGCCAACAAAATTATAATGACCTTACATTATAAAAACATTCAATTAAACATGAGGAGCTCACAATGCGATGTTATCAATGATCGTAAAGTTCAATAATAATGCATTAAAAATAACATCATAATTATAGGTAACATCAATTTGAAAATAACAGTATACATCATAAATAAAAATGGGAATCTATAAAATAATAAAATTTAAAATGACAATAATAAAAAAAAAGGGCAATAATTGGAACTGACAAACTATCAATATTAAAAATGACAATAATTAAAGGTAACAATTAATTAAAGATGTCAATATGTAGAAATAACATCATATCATAATTAAAAAGGCATATTATGAATAACTTTCAACTTAAAATAACAACTTCACGCTTTACATTTAATGACTTGGAAATAAATTAATAATCACGGTACTGTTGGTATGTTACCAATACAATTAAATTTAATAATTTACCAAAAGACAATCGACATTTCAAATTATAATAAAAGGACATTGCAATCAATAACAACAAAATTTATTTCTGATGGTCTAACGCTAACGCTCTATTTAGTTTAATTGCAATATGGTTACCCGTATATGTCAACCCAAATCTTACAGTAGCGTTACCATTACTACACCATTTTCAACTATCAATTACAATACCCAATCCAACAGTACAACTGGCACCCATATCTTACATGTGTTTGCAATAACCAAGTCATTTGAATGACAATAAAGATTACCTTAAAAAGAATAAGTTGTTCTGAATTTAACACTGTCAAGGTGGACCTCTTAATAATGATCTATTTTTTTTAATCAATAACAATATTTAAAACTGAAACCCATTTCTTCTGCCATGATGAGGTATAAACAAAGGTAGAGATAGTTGAGGTGTTAGTTACTGTGGCTTTTAAGTTGAATATAATCTTGGCATTATCACGAGTTATAATACCCGAATTAAATTAAAGGACAGGGATAACACATGAGGAAAACTGTCCATAGCTTGGTGAACGCTACCCTAATAAAACGCAGCAATAAACGCTCGCCACTGCGCAAACGCAACATTACAGCGCAGTAATAAATGCCAACCAAAAACGCAACAAGTAAACCCACACTGTAAATAGAAACGCCCACGCAAATAAAACGCACCAGGTAGTAGATAGAGGCCCCCTCTGTAATACAACACACCCAGTCACAAAAGAATGAAATAAACTCACACGACAACTCATACATGAAATTAAATGCACTTAGTAGTTTATAAAACGTAAGGACAGTCTTGTAAGGCGAAATGCCCAAAAAAAAAATGAAACGCCTACAGAATCAATTGCCCAACACATACAATGAATCAACGCATTTACGGCAATAAACCCAACAATAGATTCCACGAATTTTTCAGCAATAAACTCTGCAATATACACATGAATTTGCCGCAATGTACTCAGCAGTAGACTCAACGAATTTCCATCATTAAACTCAGCAACACACACACGAAATTGCAGCAATAATAAAAAAACGCAATGCCAACGATTTTACAAGAACACAATAAGGAAAAACGAAATGTCAAATGAATTTACAGGATCGGATCAGCATTACCCTCAGTGAAAATTGCAGCAATAGTGAAAAACAAAATGCCTAATGAGTTTAAAACCTTCATGATCAATAAGCAAAACAATAGCAATCGAATTGCCAGAACCATTCAGTTCGAAATCCTTTATCTAAAATGCCCACGCTGTAACAGTTGGAAATTTATTTACTTATGGCAAGAACAATATTATTTCGAAATTCTTTGGCTAAAATGCCAGTACTATACTAGTTCTCAGTTTATCTAATTACTGACAAAGGTGAAGGAAACGAGTTTTAAAATCAAGGTGGCAAGGTGAAGTTATTACATCCAAGAAGGATACAGCGCGAAGAGCACGCAGAGGCATGAAGGTCCCAAACCCAGGAAAGTAGAACCCCAACAGAACCCCGGCCAAAGGATTTTAGGCATTTAATGAAAGGATTAGGCTTGTACAGAGTTCAGTCATTTATGCTATGCGAACAAAATTTTCAGAGAAAACTATTCCGGCAATCAATCGCTGAGTCAATGCCTTTACAAACAAGAAAAATTAATTGCCGAATTAAATAAATATGCATTCTACTCCTACAACTAAAGATCATACCATTGCCTTCTTGCCTACCTCCAATGACTCCCGCGCTCTGAGCTATCCCGCCGGTGCTCCGTGCCGCTCCCGCTCACCGACTATAGAGACCTCACCGATACCTCCCAGCCAATCGCTAGGGGTACTCTGCTTCCCCCTTAACCCCCTGAGCCGCAAAGGGGCCACACAAGATCCAGAGATAAGCC
>JASDQU010507309.1:40926-51348 GCA_032191745.1 Picea mariana
GAAAAGTCCAGATCACTTGCGAGCAAGTGTCCTCAAAGAATAAGTTTTGTAAGTGCACTAGAGCAGGATGTTACAACCATGTCCATTTTTTAATCAATCTAAAATTTTGGGACCAACTTCTGAAAGGAATTACAAAAACTTAGGGTGAAAACCAAATATGACATCCTGAAAAAACTTTAGTTTTGGAAAAAATTTATAATTAGTGGCAAAAATCGTTAGAGATAATTTCTCCATAGTTGAAAAAAAAATTATGCACAAACTATTATATGGAATACAATACATATTTTGGAACTTGGGCTATTTTTCCTAACCAATTACCCAAGAAAAAATTCAATATGGTTCTTGGGTAAGGCTCAACCAAGTCACATACTTCAATTTGATAAATCACAGAATTGGTTGCAATCAACTATATAATATATTATGTCACAAGACCAATAACTCATCCTTGTTAATCCATAAAGAATCAGCCTGAGGATTCCTAAAGGTTCTTGTTGGTTTAGGAAGATGAAGAATTATCTTGAACATCAAGGGAGTGAGAAGCACTAAATTATTCCACCATTCCTTAATATACCCAACTTATTTCTTCAAATCAAACATTTTTATGCACCACATCACTAAATATATAAAATCAAATGCTTCTAGCATGCAACTGGATTTATCCAAACATGGGTCCAAATTTCATTCTTATTCCTTTCATTTTCCTCTACCATAGATATAATTTATATGTTATAGTCTAGTGGACTCTTTGTATTATTGCACTAATGAGTTAGTTGTATCTTCACAAAAAGGATTGATATGTCTTATGTGAACCATACTTTTCTCCTATTTTAGTATTCAGTATGCTCCAAATATAGGAAAATTCCTTTATAATTTTAATATTTTATCTACAGTTTTGTTGTTGACACATAAGTAGATATTGGGCTAGAGGAAATTTATTACTTCTAGATCCTTTCCACTATAATCAAACTTGTTATGATGATGAGGCTATTTATTTCCTTCAAGGATGATGTAGGAGCATCATAAGTAGCCAAGCGAGCGTGAAGGCAGAAGACAGCTGGGACAAGCGCCAATGCATTTTTGCACATGTTAAAATGCTTTTGAAAGTTTAAATGCGCAGATATTAAATGTAATAGTTAAGAGGAAGCACACTTGCATATTCTAAACAGATCATGAGTGATTCACTCTCATCTATAATAGGTAGAGGCATTTATGAATAGTTAATGATAGTAGGTAGATTCAAATGTAGATTAGACAGTTTCAGAGAAGAGGAGGGAAAACAACTATAGACACCTCCACCCTTGTATCATTGCATTATTGTTATCAATTGTATTATTGAGCATAGAGAAGAAGTAGAGAGCTGTGTAAGAAGAAGAAACCATGTATAAAAGTTTGAATTAATACAAAGAGCTTTGATTCAGACTGATGGTGTTATAATACTTTCTGTGTATGCATGTTGAATGGTATGCTTATAGATGTTTTATTCTCTCTATCATGCATTTGTTGTTATGTTGTGTATGAATGATTTCATGTTATACTTTTAAAGTCTAAGAGAGAGAGAGAGAGAATGAGTTTCAATTGTTTCTCTTCCTGAGTAGAGTTCCTGCAAGGAGTGCAGTGAAAGTGTCCGCAAGGTGTGCATTGACGAGGTTTAGGTTTGTCTCTAAAAGCTCAGGAGGGATATCGTTGTTCTCATTCCAACAGAAGTGCAAGTGAAGCACAAAAGTCGTGCAAGGTGTGCGAAGACTTGTTGAAAGCTTAGAACTTATCAACTAAAAGGGGGAGAGTTGGAGGACTGTTGTTGCAGAAGGTGCACAGAGGCAAGAAACCAAATACTCAGAAGTATTTGAAAGAGTGTTGCAAGGAGTGCGTGCAAGAGTCCCTTTAGAGAATCAAGTCTACAAGTTAAATCTCAGGAGGGATAACAACTTTGAAATCCTCCAAAGGTAGACGAAGATTGAAATACTTCAAAAGGATATGAGGGTCGAATTCGTCCAACAGGGGTAAGGTTCGGGAGGGAGAACGTTGATTTGTCTCATAGAATCCATTGGGAAAGAAATTGAACAGACAAAATTCTCCATGGAGAAGTCCCGAAGATTTGAGAGCCGTCAGATATTGTAGAGGAGCAAGGGGAATTACAACAAGTGTTTTTCTAAAACATAAGCTCAGGAGAAATAGGGCGTTAGATCCAAGCCAATGAGAGCCATCAGATCTCTCACGAAACTTTCATTCGAAGTTCAAAGGTTTGAAGGGCAGAAAATTCATGTCAGAGATAGAGGACAGTGAAGTGGACAGGTGACGTGCTTGTCGCCAGACGAAGTCAAACCTTCATTGATTGTTTTTGGGGTTTTTAGGTTGGAAAGTCAGGAGCGTTGCATCAAAATTCGTGAGTTCATGAAGTGTGAAGTCCCTAAGTGATGAAAAGTTTTGTTGTGGGGCCAGTCTTTGTTGAACATATTGGAGTTCAGCATTTCAACACTTTAGTGGACAAGAGGTAGGGGTCTTTGTTATGAGATTAGTAAAATCGCAAAACATGATATAACCATGGAGAAAGGCACGATAAAGTTTTCGACGAATCGACATTTCGGGTTTCGACAGTTGAAGGGTCGAGAAACTCAAAAAGAGAAGTCACGAAGTCGTGAGACTTGAAGTTCCGAAATTGTGAAAGGCGCAATCATATTGTTTGGTCAGGAGATTTGAGTTGGTGTCTGGTGTTTGTTCATGCGATCTCAATTCATAAGGACTCATGGATCTATTTGTAGAAGGTTTTGACAGGGATCCAAAAGAGCTATTTCAGCTCAAGGAGATTTGAATGATCCTGTGAGCGGATCTCGACCTACAGGTTGGTGGTCTGCATCAATTGTGGTATCAGAGCATAGAATTAGTTTCTTTGCTTCCTGTAACAGAGAAAAGAGAAATTTTATAGCCNAGCCATGCTGCCAAGAAGAAGAGACAGGCCAATGGAAATGCCTGATCCAGCAGTGGAAAGGGAAATGCGTGAACTACGTGCCAGGCTTGATGCCATAGAGACAACACAGAGGCGCGTAGTCGATGCTGGAGATATCAGCGAGGCGGAAAGTGAAAATGAAGCTAGAAACAAAGGAGAAGAAGTAGCAGTTGAGGATGCTATGGACGAATGCCTATTCAAGGCTATTGTGAGGATAGGTGTCAGGGAAAAAATGGAGATTCCCATGTATGATGGGAACCTGGATGTTGAAGAGCTTCTAGACTAGATTAGAACTCTAGATAAATATTTTGACTATGAGGATGTTGAAGAAGACAAGAAGGTCAAGCACGCTATCACAATACTAAAAGCACATGCAACATTGTGGTGGGATGAACTACAAGATGACATACGTTACAAAGGCAAGCAGAAAATCAAGAGTTGGGATAGAATGGTTGTGAAAATGAAAGCCAAATTGATACCCAAGGATTATCAAATTAGTCTATTTAGGAGAATGCAAAATTTGAGACAGAAGTTGATGTTAGTGAAAGAATACACTGAAGAGTTCTACAAGATAAACATCAAAGAAGGTCATCGAGAAAGCGATGATGAAAAGGTGTCCAGATATATGAATGGTCTGAGATATGACATTCAGGACGAGATGAGCATGATGATCATTTGGAATGTGGAGGATGCTTATCAGATGGCTTTGAAAGATGAAGAGAAGCTGAGCTGAAAGCAAGGTCAAAGAGGTCAAGGCAGAAGTCCATCCAGAGGAAAAGAAGTTGCCCAAGACAAAACTCAGAAATCTAAAGAAGAAGGGAAGAAACCTTAAACTCAACCCGAGAGAGGGGGAAGTTCACAGAGAGAATAGTATGTCTAGAAATACTTTTCCTCGAACCAGAGGAAGAGGAAGAGGTAGAGGTGAAGAATTAAAATTCTTTACCTATGGGAAAAATGGACACTAATCCCATGAATGTCTAGATAGAAAGAAAGAAGGAGTTGAAGCTCACATTGCTGAAGCATAAAGACGGAATGTTGAGGCAGAATATGTTGAGGATGGAAGATCACTGATGATGAGGAAAGTTCTCTTAACACAAGAGAAGGATGTAGAGAACCCAGCCCAAAGAAACAAACTTTTTCAGACTGTTTGCAAGACCAAAGATAGGGTATGTAAAGTCATCGTGGATAGTGGTAGCACAGACAATATCGTTTCTATAGAGATGGTAGAAAAGCTGGAGCTGGAGACTATCGTACATCCGAACCCATACAGAGTTTCATGGCTACAAAAAGGACATCGGGTAAATCAGTGTTTAGTTGAAATTAAAATAGGAGGATATAAGGATGAAATACTATGTGATGTCATTCCCATGGATGTTTGTCATCTATTGCTAGGTAGACCGTGGAAATATGATAGGAATGTGATTCATGATGGGAGAAAGAACACATACACCCTGGAGAAGAATGGGAGAACTCACATATTGTTGCCGATTAAGGATAAAGAAACGAAACCAGAAGTGAGAAACACTGTACTTCTCATGAGTGGGAAGGAACTTCTTAAGGAGGTTAAGAAGAAGGAAGATACACAATTCATTGTGGTTAGGAAGCCTAGAATTATTTTAACCAGTACAAGAGTGGATGATTTACCAGAGGAAATCCAAAAGTTGTTGGAAGATTTTGTTGATATATTAGTGGAAGAACTACCTTGTTCGTTGCCACCGATCAGAAGTATAAGTCATCACATTGATCTAATACCTGGAGCTAGTTTACCAAACAAAGAAGAATACAGATTGACGCCGCAAGAGAATGAAGAGGTCAAGAGACAAGTCTAGGACTTAATGGACAAAGGGTTGATTCGAGAAAGCTTGAGTCCATGTGCTATTCCAATAGTGCTCAGCCCAAAGAAAGATGGAGGCTGGAGACTGTGTACAGACTCAAGAGCAATAAACAATATTACCATCAGATACAAATTTCCATTGCCTAGGATGGATGATTTGATGGATTTCTTGAGTGGAGAAAGATTCTTTTCAAAGATTGATTTGAAAAGCGGATATCATCAAATCCGAATGAGATAAGGTGATGAATGGAAGACAACATTCAAGATGAATGAGGGGCTGTATGAATGGCTTGTTATGCCATTTTTCTTAAAAAATACGCCTATTACTTTCATGAGATTGATGAATGAAGTCCTATAGGATTTCATTGGGAAATTGATCATCGTATATCTTGACGATATACTGATTTTCAGCAAGACAGAAGATGAACACTTGAAGCATTTGGCTATAGTGATGAGGAGATTACAACAAGAGAAGTTGTTGATAAACATGAAGAAATCGTCATTTATGAGGACGAAACTCATTTATTAGGGTTTATTTATCTCTGCAAATGAACTGAAGATGGATCCAGATAAGGTAGCGCCAATTAAGAATTGGTCTTCACCGAGAAATCTGTTTGAAGTTCGAAGCTTTCATGGATTGGATAGTTTCTACAGAAAATTTATCAGAAATTTCAGTGGAATTAGTGCACCAATGATGGACATGGTGAATAAAAGACACAACTATTTTCATTGGACAGAGGAAGCAGATAAAAGTTTCAACCTGCTGAGAAAGAAGATTATTGAATAGCCAATTCTGGTGTTGCCAGATTTCAGTAAGATGTTTCGGGTTAGGTGTGATGTTAGTGGATCTGCAATTGGAGCGGTCTTGAGCCAAGATGATAGGCCGGTCACATACTTCAATGAGAAACTGAATGAGGCGAAAGTGAAGTACTCCACATATGACAAGGAATTCTATGCAATTATACAAGCGCTAAAGAAATGGAGACATTATTTGGTTCCTATGGAGTTTTTTTTGTACATTGATAATCACGCTTTGCAATTCGTGACTCAATAGGATAAATTGAACCAGAAGCATGCTAAATGGGTTGAACACATGAATAATTTTACTTTTGTAATCAAACATATTTCTGGAACTGCTAACAAAGTTGTTGATGCTATGAGCAAGAAATGTTTGCTTATGCAGGAATTCAGAGTCAAAACTTTGGGTTTTGATAACCTCGAAGAAATGTACAGGGATGATCCAAATTTTAAAGAGGCATATAAGGCAATTGAGAATCCATTTCTCAGGGACAATAGCCAGTGGACCGAATATATGATCCAAGATGGATTATTATTCAGGGGCAATCAATTATGTATTCCAAAATGCTCCATGAGGGAGAATCTGCTGAAAGAAAAACACAGTGGAGGATTGGTCAGACACTTCGGTCATGATAAGATGTTCTCCAAACTGAATGGCTCATATTTTTGGCCAGGGATGAGAACAGATGTCAAAAGATTTGTGTACAGATGTAGAATTTGTTAGCACAAAAAGGGAAAAAAGAAGGAACACAGGGTTATACAAGCCATTACCCATACCTGAGAGGCCATGGGATGTAGTGAGTATGGATTTCATATTGGGACTGCCAAGGATGCAAAGAGGATTTGATTCAATCTTTGTAGTGGTAGACAGATTTTCAGAGATGGCACATTTCATACCATGCCAGAAAACCAACGATGCAACTCATATTGCGAACCTATTTTTCAAGGAAGTTGTCAGACTTCACAGCTTGCCAAGAAGTATAGTTTCAGATCAAGATACCAAGTTCATGGGACATTTCTGGAGGACTTTATGGAAGAATATGGGGACAAATTTGTCATTTAGCTTAGCATATCATCCTCAGATGGATGGGCATACATAAGTTGTGAATAGAAGCATGGGAGATTTGCTGAGGAGCCTAGTGACTGAACACCATAGTCAATGGGATCACATTCTACCACAGATGGAATTTTCTTATAATGATTTGATCAATAGAAGCATAGGGAAGAGTCCATTCCAGATTGTATATGGAATGTAGCAAAGGGGAGTTTTTGAATTGAAGGATTCATAACAGAATGAAAATAGAAGTGATAATGCAAAGGATTTTGCAGAGGCAATGAAGGAACTTCACAGCCAAGTGAGGGAACATTTGCAAAATTCAAGTCAAGAGTACAAGCACAGAGCAGATCAACACAGACGAGAACTTCAATTTGAAGTTGGTGATCTAATTCTTGCACATTTGAGGAAGGAGAGGTTCCCAAGGGGAACATATAACAAACTAAAAATGAAGAAGATTGGACCATACAGAGTCATGAAGAAATTTGGGGCAAATGCATATGATATTGAATTACCCGAGGGGATCGGAATTTCAATGATATTCAACATCTCAGATTTGTACCCTTACAGATATGAAGAAGTAGGAGAAGACAATGAACATACAGAGGTTCAGTGGAATAAACAAATGCCTATAGCTGAAAAGCCATAGATGGAAGGAATAATTGATAAAAGAGTTAGCAAGAGGACCAGGATAAAATAATATTTTGAATACATGGTCAAATGGAAGGGACATATAGTTGAAGATGGCAGCTGGGAAGATGAAGTAGAAATTCAAAAGCATGGACATACAATACAAGATCTCATGAACAGGAGTTCATGAAAATTTTCAAGTGAGGGAGTATGATGCAGGAGCATCGTAAGAAGCCAAGCGAGCGTGAAGGCGGAAGACAGCTGGGACAAGCGCCAGTGCATTTTTGCACATGTTAAAATGCTTTTGAAAGTTTAAATGTGCATATATTAAATGTAACAGTTAAGAGGAAGAACACTTGCATATTGTAAACAGATCATGAGCGATTCACTCTCATCTGCAGTAGGTAGAGGCATTTATGCATAGTTAATGACAATAGGTAGATTTGAATGTAGATTAGATAGTTTTAGAGCGGAGGAGGGAAAACGACTATAGACATCCCCACCCTTGTATCATTGCAATATTATTATCAATTTTATTATTGAGCATAGAGAAGAAGCAGAGAGCTGTGTAAGAAGAAGAACCCATGTATAGAAGTTTGAATTAATACAAAGAGCTTTGATTCAGACTCATGGTGTTATAATACTTTCTGTGTATACATGCTGAATGGTATGCTTATAGAAGTTTTATTCTCTCTATCATGCATTTGTTGTTATGATGTGTATGAATGATTTCATGTTATAAATTTGAAGTCTGAGAGAGAGAGAGAGAATGAGTTTCAATTGTTTCTCTTCCTTAGTAGAGTTCCTGCAAGGAGTGCAGTGAAAATGTCTGCAAGGTGTGCATTGACGAGGTTAAGGTTTATCTCTGAAATCTCAAGAGGGGTACCGTTGTTCTCATTCCAACAGAAGTGCAAGTGAAGCACATAATTCATGCAAGGTGTGCACAGGCTGGTTGAAAGCTCAGAACTTATCAACTAAAAGGGGGAGAGTTGGAGGACTGTTGTTGCAGAAGGTGCACAGAGTCAAGAAACCAAATACCCTGAAGTATTTGAAAGAGTTCCACAAGGAGTGCATGCAAGAGTCCCTTTAGAGACTCGAGTCTACAATTTAAAGCTCAAGAGGGATAACACCTTTGAAAGCCTCCAAAGGTAGACGAAGATTGAAATACTTCAAAAGGAGACAAGGGTCGAATTCGTCCAGCAGAGGTAAGGTTTAGGAGGGAGAACGTTGAGTTGTCTCATAGAAGCCATTGGGAAAGAAATTGAACGGACATAATTCTCCGTGGAGAAGTCATGAAGATCTGAGAGCTGTCAGATCTTTCAGAGGAGCAAGGAGAGTTACGACGAGTGTTTTTCTAAAACATAAGCTCAGGAGAAATAGGGAATTAGATCCAAGCCAACAAGAGCCATTGAATCTCTCGTGAACTTTCATTCGGAGTTTAGAGGTTTGAAGGGCAGATATTTCGCGTCAAAGATAGAGGAAAACAAAGTGGATATGTGACGTACTTGTCACTAGATGAATTCAAACCATTGTTTATTGTTTTTGAGGTTTGTAGGTTGGAAATCCTAGAGCCTTGCATCAGAATTCACGAAGTTACGAAGTGCGAAGTCCCAAAGTGGCGAAAAGTTTTGTTGTGGGGCCAGTCTTTGTTGAACATATCGGAGTTCGACATTTCGACACTTTCACAGACAAGAGGTAGGGGTCTTTGTTCCAAGATTCCTGAAATCACGAAATGTGATATAACCACGGATAAAGGCGCAATAAATATTTCAGCGAATTGACATTTTGGGTTTTGGCAGTTGAAGGGTCTAGAAACTCGGAAAGAGAAGTCGCGAAGTCTCGAGACCCAAAGTTTCAAAATTGCGAAAGGTACAATCATATTGTTTGGTCAGGAGATTTGATTTGGTGTCTGGTGTTTGTTCATGTGGGCTCAATTCATAAGGACCTGTGGATTGACTTGTTGAAGGTTCCGATAGGGATCCGAAAGAGCTATTTCAGCTCAAGGAGATTTGAATGATCCTGTGAGCAGATCTCGACCTACGGGTTGGGGGTCTGCATCAAAGGACCATCATTTGTATTTCAAAATTAACTGGAAGGAGAGGGCCCATGGTGAAAGGAATGAATGGATGTCATGTCCCTCTTTGTCTACATCCAAAATATGAAGCAAAGTTAGAAGGTGGGCGATGGGATAGAGAATAGGTTATGTCACTAGTACATGTGGCATAATTTCCACCTTCTTTCTGACAAGATTTCAACAACTAAATGATGGGATTCTAATGAAAATGATTCCAAATGTATTCCACTATCATAATTTTGATGTACAATCCTACCATGTGGCAGTAGTGGAGAGATTTAATCTTGTAAAATTTCGTCAAAACTCATTGTTGCAACTAAAATGATGTTATCTAGCTATCATGTGTTAAACAAAATGCATTGCCACGTGGAATTTTGTGGACATATTTGATCCACCAAGCGACCATCACAATAGTTACATGTTCCTTAGGTGTTGCGATGATAGGATGTGAAAATATTGTTGGAATTACCATTGGAGCATTGATGCACTCACTATCAGTGTTGTGACATTATATATAGGTCACATCCATTGAAGGAGCAATGATATGGCATGCAATTCCCATCATATTTGAAATGATATGGTTGGAAACTAACATCGACATTGCGATGATTGGGCGGGCATAGGCCATTGGAGGTCCATCAGAGCATTGACGTACAAGATGCATTTTCTATTGGATATTCAGCATTGAGTATGGGAATCAAAGTTGTGATGGGATGAAAACTAAGTTAAAAAATAAATAAATTGTTGTTATACACTAAAATCCATGATTATGATGCATTGTACACGAGAAGGTATATCTATTAGACTAAGAGGTCGAAGAAGTTGAACTAGATGTAGATGAAAATGTTCTCGATATATGGTGATATTGATGATTAGGATTAGGGTTTACATTGTTTCATAAAACCTTAATTCAATCTTTTTAGAGCCTATGAATCTAAAAATTCACACTCATACTTAAGAAATACATATTTTAATTTTAAATTGCAATTTCTGCACTTGTGCAAAATGCATGTCATGCTTCAAAAAAATGCACACCCAAGCCTTAAACCACCTCCAATTTGAGTGATTCAACTTGATGAGGGTGTCTT
>JASDQU010507310.1:33853-58853 GCA_032191745.1 Picea mariana
ATCATATAACATACATTTTGATCATGTAGATAGATCTATTGTACCTAACCACTGTAAAACTTCATGTAGCCTCACCTCAGCCTCTACAACCTAAACCACCCCTCAATTGTCATATCTGACACAACCTCTCATGACGAAAGGGGTTGTCTAGTGGGGCCTGATGTGACAGGATATAGCCATCTCGCAGGGATGCCTCATGAGATGTTTACTGTCTGACCCGTGGGGATGACCCTAATCAGGGTTTTTCATGATTTTCCCGCTCTCTACTACAACTGCAAAACTTTGTTGTCAACTTTCTTTTGGTTCCTCAAACTTGTGCAACTTTAGATATATCAATGAGTACCTACAATAAAAATTTCACAAGATAGATATTTAGTGTGCTCTATAGGTGTTAATGGGAGTCTCTTTCTCTCTTATTTATACTCTCCAAGTGTCTTCCTTTAGGGGTCATCTCATAACTATTTTACCCAACTTCTCTCTTATAGGGATAATCCACTTTCTTGTTGCAACTAATTTACCCATAATTAATAGAATCACCGCTCCTTGTTGCAACTAATTTATTTTTAATTATTTCCTTATTTCAACAACTTTACCCATAATTAACTCCTAGTTGTAACCACTTTGACTAGCAAATTTCTTGATGACTTTCTAGGAGATTCTAGAATAATTGAATTCTTTGTTGACCTTCTAGGGGTTTCTAGATAATTCATAAGGGTCCTCCAACTTCACAAATCCATATCTCCTCAATCATGAGGAACAATGTGATGTACCACATATCACCTGAAACATAACGATGTGTACTATCCATCTATGATAGTCTTACCTGAAAATTCATTGATCTTGATGTCTTTATTCCTATACAAACTCGAGTTCCTTCCTTAACCACACCTCTCAGGCTAGATGTATACTATATCAAATGCACCCAACTAACTTACCATCAATCTCGATCATACAACTATCCAACATCTTTGGACCTCTCCAAGGGTTGAAATCAATCTCTAAGGGTTGACATCAATTAAAACCAACTGTCCAACAGAAACAAGACATCATAATAAGATCAAATAACCTATATGCATTCATATCCTCATAGTAATAAAAAAATATGTGTGGTTGGTTCTTCTTATCCATAGATTTGAGCTTTTCATTTAGGATTCAGGCCCACGCTAGACTACCAAACTATCTAAAAGTAGAGACATCATGCTTAATATGGATCCAAGCTTCCTCTGGACTCATATGTAGCACTTCTCTATGAGGCATATGTTACACATTATTTTGTTCACCCTGATGATGATTACATAAAGATGTGTTCAAGTTCCCAATATGATCTTTTGCATGAAAAAAGCAACCTCTTTCCACCTTTGCAAGATGACTTTTTGGAAGGCCACCGAGGCTGATCCCTTTACACGGTGCAAAAATCCCTGATTTCTGTAGGCTGAACTATAGCCATCCCGTGGGATTTCCATAGTCTGCTATATATATAGGTCATGGTGGCACTATAAATCTAAAAGAGGAAATAATTTCTAGCAGCTTCTAGAAGTGGAATCTTCTGGAAATAAGAGGTGGCATCCATGTGGTTACGATCCTACTGACTTCTCTGATTTGATGGGATCATCCTCATCTCTTTAACCACTTCAGCTTCTCCTATATAATGATAGGCTTCTCATGGAAAAGGTTATAGGTACAATCATAAATAAGCATAGAGACTGCAGAAAGAATAGGCTGAAGACTGTGTGAAGAATCCCATTTCAAGTGATGCTTGAGATCTCCATTCATTAATAAAGATTTTGTGAAAAGTCTTTATACAAATTTTGGAGCAAATGTATGTGTGTGTCATAACAAAGGGCCACTGAAAGGGAACTTGTGACATCAAGCTGATTTAGTTGTATCTTCTACCTTTCATTAATATAATACGCTGGCATGTCTCTTTCCCATAAAATGATTGATATTTTATTGCATGACTCCTTGATCACATGTTTAGGTTGTCATTGAATTTCACTATTGATGCTTTCACATTGGTTGATTTGCGTCATTACATATTTGATCTCACAAGAACGTTGGAGTAAGGCAGGATCAACAAAGACATAAGGAAACAATTCATAAGGTATGTTATATATTCCTTCTTTGGTAGTTAAACTCAATGATTGTAACCTAGGGAAAGTGTCTTATTCTGTCTTGTTTTGTTCTAGACCCAGGTGGATGTAGGGGGATTAGTTCATGTCTGCATCTACCAATTTAACCGTTAACAAAATTAGCGGCTCCTCTGGGGAGATACAACTTGATTGTGGTTGTTTGTTGGCCATTTGCTCATAGCCTATTTTTTACATTCTGTTTCAGTCTTTGAGTTTGTGGGAGATCCAATTAGACTCAGTGGATTTAAAATTTTCCTAAGACCCTTTGTCCTTTTTGAAATTTTTTCTATTTTTTGAAAGACTTTTGCACTGCACCTTATAGGTAGATCGCATAAAAATTCTATTTCCACACCCTATTGATTTGTTTCAATGTGGGATTTCCACGACCTGCATGATTATTGGCCTGTGGAAACCACTCATTTACGCACTGTGTTATACTGCATGCCCGTGGCGGCATTTGAAATTTTTTTGGATTGGGTCTTGACCTCTACTGTTGCCTAGTTTTTTCTTCAGTCAGTTGGAAAAGGGTTTTTAATACTAGTTCTTGACTGCTTCTGATTGTTTCAATTTGATCTTGATTGATTTCAGAGATCAAACGCCTCTCGTTTGATTTTTTTTTCCGATTTTTGTTTTTGATTTTTATTGACAAGGATATAATATCCAGACTTGCATCTGAGTGCTTGATCGATTAAAATTCTTCATTTGGATTTGGAATTATAGGTTGGTTACACCTTCTGGATTGCTTAATGATCAGAAAACCATTTTCTTGTTTGCATTTGAAGAAACCTTTTCTGGTCATTTTGTGTTTTTATATTCATTGAAATATCGATTTGGGTGCTTGTTGAGTGTTTTATTTTCATTGGTTGCTCATCCTTTCTTAGTTCTGTCCCTGTTTAGTTTTTCGAAAGGAAAAAATTAAAGTCATTTAAGTCTTTTAGGCGATCATTTATGCAAAAAATATTGGCATTCAAAAATTTTGAAAAAGAACAAATAGTGAAATTATATCGTTTATGATTGTTTGGTACTACATTTAAAAGAAGATAATTGTACATCGTAGTTTGCATTGTTCCAGAAAAATTCTTTCTCCCTATTGTAGATAGAATTCATCGAATGAAATTTTGCATCATTGATTTCTATTTACACGTTATTGGGTCAAAGTCTCACATAACATTGGTTTCATTCCCATCTCCCTCTTGAGTAACAACAACCGTTAATAATATTGCAAAACTCTAAAATTCAACTAGTAACTTTTTATAGGGATCTTTTTACACCAACATTAGCTAGGTTAGGGCGTTGGAATAGGCAGTGAGACACACTCTCCAAAGAAAAAAACACACCATAGTATCTTGTGATAGGGAGTGGTCAAATCCATTTGCAACATTTTGTCCTGGGAAGCCCTTCTCACACAAGGGTCAAACCTGAGGTTGCATTGAGATTGGAAGAATCACTCACCCTTCTTTGTTGGTATCAATTTATAAATTTCATGTATTACGGAGGTTGCTTGAAGGTATACCCACAATGATGAGTGGAAGCCTCTCAAGTTGATTTCGGTCTTGATACCCTGCCCTTGCATGTGGATTGGATTGTCGACTGTTCCCCTAGGAATCACTGTTGTTTGTGGTAACTTTAGTAGCCTATCTTCGTAGGGTATTACACAAGGTGACTTTGGAGGGGAAAGTCTCCATGGTACCTGGAATCGACGTTGGCTAGACTCACTCGGGCTCCTTGGAGGGTATAACCATGATTATGTGTGGGAGATTACACCAGGGTGTAAGTCCATTAGGCAGGCCACCAACGTAACTTTTCCACCCTAGACCAGCCCCTTCTTGTCTCAACTTCGTGATGTTGGATTTCATCACCAACTAGTGACTTCAAAACAAGAAGGTCTTGTTTGATTGGATTTGATTCCTAGATTGTACTAGCGATTATTGTTTGTTTACATAGTTGGCCATAGATTTTTTCCGTATATTTTTTGGTTCAGCCAACATTGACCCTCTACATATTTCACGTAGGATGTAAGGACTACCTCTAGAAGATCCAAAAGTTTCTCCACCCTTTCCTCCTAACCCGCCAGAGGATTCTCCTCAACAAAGTGAGATCCAGGACCACGTACCCTCACAGCCAGAAAAAACCAATTCTCTAGAGAGATTTCAAATTGTTTCTGACCCTCTAGAAGCTTTTCGCCTACCTCCTAGATACAAGAGATGTATTCTCCAACTCAATTCATCCAGAGAACTTGTTATTGACACTTCTGGATTATCTCCCGAGATTGTCGCGAGCCTTAATGATGATCCTTATTGGACCACTGACATAGCTCAGACTTTGACTTCTAGAAGGAACCCTCCTACCTTAGGGACATGAGTTAAAATACCTATCACTTCTGAACCTCTCAAAACATATTACACATTCATGATACCCCTAGATCACTTTAATACTACAATGTGCTATTATTTTCTTGGTTCATAAACATTGTCAGCTGGCCCCAATTTAACCACCCCTCTCCAGCAGGCCCATTCTACGATGATCCCAAATACTACGGTTATTCCCACAGGAAATACGGTGGTTGAACAAACACCTATTGGCACACCAATTTTAACTTGTCATATCCCATCCCTTCCTCTTAGGTATAATGCATTGAATGATTCTATTCCCATTCCTACCCAAGTCCCATCCGGAACTCCTGAAGTCTCAACTCCTCCTAGGCACAATCTTGTTCCTCATTTTATTCTGACACTTCCTCAGCTCCCTTCCGGAGGGTATTATCCACCCCTCATTAGAGGATCCTACCCTAGTGGCACCACTCAGTCTTTCACACCTAATAACTAGATTCCTGTTGGCGGACAATTTCACCCTAGGGGCCAAACACAATCCCCTTTTGGAGTTCAAATCCCAATTGGGACACAACCCCTGGTTGGAGGACAACCCCCACCTACCCCACCCTATGGATAGAACATACCTACAGCCTTGGCCCAATATTGGAACTATCTTACCCAAAGTAATCCTCAATCGAATGGGGGGCAACAACCTCAAGCTAGCTCTTTCATACCCCCTAGTATAGGCCAACCATACCCAGGTCCGTCAAATCCAATTTTGGGTTCGAACGTTCAAACCAATGTCCCTGTTCAAGGGAACATCCCTAACCAGTACAACCCTATGGGTTACATGCCTCCGAACCAAAAACCAAATCTACCCGGATCTTCACATTATATGCAAACTGCTTACAGTCCTACTGGTATACCTACGGGACTTCCTCCCCAAAGTCACTAGTACCCCCATGTGAATAGATAGTTACCCTTCTTAGCCACCCTGGACCTCACTGATCTATCTAGAATTTTAAATGACTCTATCTGTCACTCTCCTCAATGGCCCGTAATACCGACCAAACTACCATTCGACATTCCTAAGTTTGATGGTAAACTGGGAAAGGAACCAAACAATCATGTAATGACTTTCCACCTTTGGTGTTCATCCAAATCTTTGATGGATGACTCTGTTCGGTTATGTATTTTTCAAAGGATTCTCATGGGATCAACCGCGAAGTGGTATATAGAATTACCATGAGGATTCTTTACCGATTTCAATACCCTAGCTATGGCTTTCCTCACTCACTACCAGTTGCCAATCCGTTATGAAATGGGGACCAATATTTTGAGTTCTTTCAAACAAAGTAAAGCCACTCATATCTCTAATCACATTCATGAGTGGAGGCGAAGACGTTTTCTAATCGATCTTCCCGATCAGTTATTGGCAGAATGGTTCACAAAATCCTTTGTGAATGACATATCTAAAGACATTGATATGGGTGGAGTTGTCACAGAAGAACAAGCGATCAGTTGTGCCCAGTATCTCGAACTTGTTTATTCACAAATGGGTACTCTTTACGATCTGCTCTTTGATGCACCTCATCCTTCTACCACAACCACCTCAATGACCCTAGAATCTTCTCATGCCTCTGATGGTGTGATAGGTACTTTCCATGCTCAACCTTAGTTTGCACAAACCTCTCACACCACACCCAAATCCCATGCTTCTAATGCTCAAACTTCTCCGATGCCCACCCCTCCCACCCGTAAGAATTCAGAAGTGAATGCCATCCAATCGACTCCCACCAGTAAGAATAAATCTAAAAAAGGGAAGGGTAGGAATAAGGAGGATAAGAATAACAACCTGCAATTCGATAAGGCCAAGACACAACCTGCTGAAGATAAAGATAAATACAAACCTCACTATCCTTGCCTTATCTGTGGTAATGATCACTACAGGAAGGATTGTTCGAGATGTGTTGAGGTCACAAAGTTCCTCCAAGGGACCCCAAAAACTCCGACCCCTGTCGTTTTGTCTCAAACCTTCCCTTCTCAACAACAGGCTCAATCGGTCATCCATGATCAACCTTCTTCCTCCACCACCTCCTATGTACTTATGTGTAACGGTGATTCAAAGAAGAATGACATCACACTTACCACTCATGCCAAAGATTACCCTTCCTCCAAGGAGAAAGTTGATGATATACCACCATTGTTGGTTCAACAATATCCCTCAGATCCACCTTCCAATGGTTCTCTTCATCTTGAACGAACGAACTCTGATATAGTCCTTCACCCTCTTCCCAAGGGCGTGGTTCGAAATTCTGCTTTCAATCCTCATGCGTGTGCTGCCCAAAACTACAGTATAGTATAAGATCTGGCACAAGCACTGTCTGCGATGTTAGCCCTCGAAGTCCTTTAGAGTTTTCCTACACAACGAAAGGCACTGTTGAAATATATCGGTGGAATCGACCCTACGGATACAAATTTAATAATATTTGACTTGGAAGATCACATTCCAAGCTTACCCCCTCAACTCGCATTTCAAATACAAGTTGTTTTCTCCAAAAATAACATTTGTAGAACAGTTATTGATGAGGGTGCCTCGACGTGTGTCATGTCTATTGCCTGCTGGAAAACCATCGACTCTCCTCCCTTAACTGAATCACACAACATGCTCAAGGCCTTTAATGGCTCTAGATTTAAGCCCTACGGTGTCCTCCCTTCGTTCCATATTAATTTAGAAGGCAAAATGGTCAACGTTGAAGTCAAGGTCTTTGACGCTCCTCTCGATTACAACCTTTTACTTGGCCATAGATGGATCGATTCCATGCGTGCAGTTGTGTCTACTCTTTTTTGCCTCATGTGTTTTCCACATCAGGGAAAATTCATTACGATAGACCAATTGGCCTTATTCAACTCTAACACACATACCAGCAATGCACCTTTCATTGCAAAGACACCCCCCTGGGTACGAGAATGTCAGTGTGGGTCTACTAAAATATTCCACTCTGATGGGTATGTTTCCAAATCCACCACCTAACGTTCCACCTCCTTTGGTTGCCTCGATTAACATGATATCCACCTTCGTCCACGAAACTCTCATGTCTTCTGACCTATGGATAGTAACCAACCCCGGTGATTATCTTCGCTACGATGACCATATGCCTTTAAGTTCGGTTGAATCCTCCTACTATGCCATTCAATCGGTTGACCCTTCTACTCGCTCTCTCGGTGATTGGTCTCCTGATTTGTTCCATGTTATTTTTCCCATGGACGAGATGATTATGTCAGTTATGTCCATGGAGGACACTCCTTGGGATGATGGACATCATCGTTCCATTCTCTTCCTGGAACAACACACCCTCGACATTTACCAACAGATTTCGACTCTGTTGACCATTTTCATCATTTATTCCGTTCCCAAGTCCACACACAATGTGTTATACGAAGGGAACTTAAGTAATATTTCACCCATGGTCCCTCTTGACATATACACTAAAACTGGAGTTGGCGAGAATGTGCACATCAGGTCTTCGTGTTCCACTAATGAAGTTGTTACATATAAATCCCCTTTTCAAGAGTTTCATGACGTCTTCGCATGGAGCTATGAAGATATGCCTGGTATTGACCCTGATATTGTTGTACACGAAATTAAGACATACCCGGGTGTTAAACCTGTCCAGAAAAGACTTCGCCCGGTCCACCCTCGCAAAGCAACCGCTATCAAGCTTGAAGTCGAAAAACTTCTTAAATCCAACTTTATTTATCCAGTGGATTTGACTGATTAGGTATCCAATCTAGTTCCAGTTAACAAGAAACAAGGTACCATTCATGTTTGTGTTGATTATAGGGATATCAACAAAGCTTGTCCTAAGGACAACTTTCCTACCCCCTTCGTTGACCAAATCGTCGATGATTGCGATGGAAGTGAAATCTTCTCTTTGATGGATGGTTTCTCCGGATATAATCAGATCAACATCTTACCCACAGATCAACACAAAATTTCCTTTATTTGTCCTTGGGGCACTTTTGCCTACTGGAAACTACCCTTTGGTTTAAAGAACGTCGGTGCAACATTTCAACGTGCTATGTATTATTCTTTCCATGATATTAAGAAGATTGTACAACCATATTTAGATGACCTWCCAGCACATTCCATGCATTGTAGTGATCATCCSACCCACCTCCAAGACATTTTACTTCACTGTCGGTTGTATGGTATATGCTTAAACCCACACAAATGTGTCTTTTGTGTGGAGTCTGGTTGACTCTTAGGCTTTATTGTGTCACGTCAAGGGATGCGGGTAGATCCTTTGAAGGTTGAGGAGATTCTCAATCTCCCTCCTCCTTCTTCACTTCGCCAGCTACAAAGTTTGCAAGGGAAGGCAAAATTTCCATGTCGTTTTATCCCAAACTACGTTGAGTTAACACTCGGATTTACTCGACTACTAAAGAAAGGATCTGAAATCGTATGGGACACCACTACCAACAAAGCCTTCAATGCTTTGAAATTGACTTTAACCCGTACCCCACTACTTTTCCCGCTCGATTATAGTCGAGATTATTTCCTTTATCTCGTTGCTTCAGATTTGACCATCGCCATGGTTCTGGTCCAAGAGGACGATTCTCATGATGAACATGTCATTTATTACTCAAGTCGAAGTCTCACGACTACCGAATCCAGGTATTTACATGTTGAAAAACTGGCCTTGGTAGTTGTTCAAGTTGTCCAACATTTCCAGCACTATATCCTTTTACGCAAAACCACCATGATTTTAGGTTGCAACCCTATGCATCACATTCTTACAGGCCAGTTGCTAAGGGGAAAATACTCCAAATGTATTGTGATACTGTAGGAGTTTGACTTAGAGTTTGAACGTTCTAAGTCTAAGAAATCCTTGGTGTTTGTTGAATTGATATGCGACCTTCCCTGTTCTGAGAGGAAAAATGTAGCAGAGGATTCATTACCCGATGAATCCCTTTTTCTGATCAGTTCCGATGACCTTTGGTATGGAGATATCATTATATATCTCTAGACACAGACTTTTTGTCCCGATTTGTCTAGTACCGACCATCGTCGCATATGGTATCAAGCCTATCAATATATCTTCCTCGATGATACTCTTTATTGCCATGGAGTTGATTCCATTTTTCGACGATGTCTCACTTATGATGAGGCTAAGAAAGCTTTGAATGATTGCCATTCTGGAGCCTGTGGTGGTCACATGTATGGGTATGATACTGCTCAAAAGATCTTACGAGCTGGGTATTTTTGGCCTTCTCTATTCAAATATTCTATTATTGCCATCCAAAAATGCCACGCTTTCCAAACATACAACAACAAAATAATATCTCACCCTACTCCCTTACATCCTATAGTTTCCGTTGGACCCTTCGCTAAATGGGGCATCGATTTCATGACATGTAACCCTCACTCGGATGGGGGGAATGGATACTTTATTGTAGCCATAGATTATTTCATGAAGTGGGTTGAGGCGATGCCTACATTCGACAACACAGGAAAAAATGCAGCCCTATTCATCTTCAATCACATTATTACATGATTTGGAATCCCACAGGCTATTGTTACCAATCACGATAGCCACTTTCAAAACTTTATGATGTCTGAGCATACGGAAAAGTTGGGTCTTCGACATGAAAAATCAACCCCCTACTATTCACAGGACAACGACCAAGTTGAAGCAATAAACAAATTACTTATTACCATGCTTTGACGGATTATCGGAATTCACAAAACGAGTTGGCACACGATGTTTTTCTCATCATTGTGGGCCTATCGGACATCCATGAAGTCAACCATGGGATTTACACCCTTCCAATTAGTGTATGGTTTAGAAGCTATTCTACTGATTGAATGTGAAATTCCATCATTAAAACTAGACGTCAAACTTCTCCCAAACACCTTTGTTGAGGAGGAACGTCTGTTGTATCTCATGCAATTAGATGAAACTTGTCATGATGCCACACTAGTTATTGAAACCCAGAAGAAATGCATGAAATCCCAATATGACAAACATGTCAAGCCACGCGTGTTCTCTGAAGGTGATCTAGTTCTCCTCTATGAACAAGGTTGTGATTTGCTAGGAGCCGAAAAAATTGAGGCTATGTGGCGAGGCCCTTATATTTTTAAAAGAGTGTTAGAGAAGGGAGCATATGATTTAGTAGATTATGATGTCATTCCTTTGAGTGAACCCATAAATGGGATTTACTTAAAAAAGTACTAAGATTATCCTTTCTCTGCATAAGCACTTGTATTTTTACTGTATCATACTCTTGTGTGTTACTTTAGTTTGTTTTTTCTATTTGAATTTTACCCCGGGCTACTTACCCTGCATTGTGTTTGGTCTCCAGATGTCGGTGTTTTCGCTACCTTATATTGGCTTCGCCGATGGTGCTAGCCGTAGTACCCGTAATTTATCTTCTGTTGCTTGGGCAATCTATGTACCCTCAAAMAAACTTATTTGTCTACAAGGTGTTTGTCTCGGTMAAGCGACCAATAATATCGTAGAGTATAGCGCAGTTATCGAATTATTGACTAGTGCTATTTCRCTTGGGATTCGTCACTTCATTATACGACTTGATTCGCAGCTAGTAGTACTACAGTTAAAAAATGTCTATACTATCCGAATCCCTACTCTATTACAAGTATATTTATGAATCCRCCTCTTGGAACGTCATTTCAATTATATTTAATATCAACACATTCCTAGATGTCTAAATACAATAACTAATGCTATAKCTAATTATGTATTAGACAGACATTTGAGACATTTGTAACTCCAATCACATTTCACATATTGTACAAAAAACAACATAAAACARTAAAAGCCTCATGTATATATATATATATATAATGATATAATGTTTACAAAATTAGTTTTCATCCGAAGACCAAAATATCAAAATATAGAGCCCATGGCCCCTACAAAATAGAATCATGGATGCCTCTCACGATAGCATACTACTTCTCTCGCTACCCTATGTAGTAACCGACTAAGTGAGCCAGATACACCTATAGTATGGCATTGATAACGCCTTGGGATCTCCTCGATGGATATATCAGGGATGTCTGTCGTCAAACCTTCTAGGTTCTGTTCCATCACATCATAATCCTTAGCATCCCATCCAACTACTACGCGTGACTCTCCTCGCCTATGAATAGGAGAAGAGCCCAGGGCTCTATGTGGCCCTACATCTACATGATCAAAATTTATTGATTAGTCTTTTGATCGGAAACAAAAGACATTAAATATTTTAAAAGTCATAAAAACATTGTAAAAAACAAATGTCTTTCTTACCTAGCTCTCCCCACTAAGATCCCTCAGGGAGAACCAAATCTGGATCACCCCAAAAGTCTAGACCGACATAAGCATAATCATCAATCATCAGGATTTTTGGTCCCAACCAATTGAACAATGCATCGTCATACTTCACAATCCAGCCCACCACATGCTGTGTCATCAGGTCACGCCATATTTTCATTCATGGCTCTCTCGGGGTTGGTATTCCCCATTCCACCTGCAGGCGTAGGTGTGGAACTCTTTCTAGAAAGAAAGATACTAAAATGGACCCATAACCAAACTCTTTTAGGTCCCCATTCTTGATTTTCGTGAGTTGAGTTTTCATGCTGCATAATACACTGTCACACCAATTGAATACTCAAGGCTCCAAGCATTCAATAACATATTGAAAGTAACTTTGGAGTGCCATGTGTGGCAAAGCACTCCCTGCCATCCGTGCAACAGTAAAAAGGATGGTTCTGAGGGTCAAATCTCTCACACCTCGAATTGCTACTTTTTCTTTATGTCTTTCGGCATTAGGTTCACAATGCCGACGAATGTACTCACTCATGGGAAATCCACCACCTCGACCACCTATCAGATTCATGCATGCCCCATGACCTGACAACCTAGTCAGGAAATAAATATCCTCAATATCCAAAGAGAGGACATGAACACCCTCGTGGAACACTTATTGTTCTGAATCCCACATATGAACCAAATATTCTAGTAATCCTCGTTGGGTTCTCATGCCCTGAAATTTGAATAATTTTAATAGACCACATTGTTGGAGTGCATTCACAGTCCTCAGATCATTTAAATCCATAAGATCATCTTCTTCATGCTCACGCTCTCTCCATTCCAACATCTTTGCAAGCAAACAACTGCATGGGAAACAAAGATCTTTAGCATACTTTTTCAACATTTTTTGAGATTTTTGTCAAGTCAACGTTCACTTTTCATTTTAGTCTTTTACACATTATTTTGGTCACCCTGATGATGATTACATAAACATGTGTTTAGGTTCCCAATATGATCTTTTGCCTGAGAAAAGAAACCTCTTTCCACCCTTGCAAGATGACTTTTTGGAAGGCCGCCACAGGCTGATCCCTTTACACTGTGCGGAAATCTCTGATTTCTGCAGGCAAAATATCTTGATGTTGTTTTCCAAGAAAACAACTTGGACAAACTCCACCAGTGCAAGAAAATTTAGGAATGCAAAGCACCAAATTTGTGTTCTCAACTGTTGCAAATACATGTAGTTTAGATGTCCAAATCTTTCATGTCAAAGTCTGCTCAAAGAATCAACATGTGTAATTAAAGAGGAACCAAAGTAAGGCTCAAAAAAATCAAACATATATAATCAAGAACTATGATCAAATTTTCTAGAGGAAACCATGATGTCTATATTATGTAGTTCTCGAATAACTACATCATTTGGAGAAAACTCTATTGTTTTCCCATCACTAGAATGATAGATCTAATAAATATACAGTAGATTGGGAGAGATTTCAGGAACAAGAAGAGCATCATTAATCCACTCATCATCTAACTATGTCGTGCATGATCCTAAAACATAAATTTATGTAGAGTCTCCAACTGTAATCTGTGAAATGTTACAATCGAATGTGGAAGGAAACAACTCATGAATATGAACCATATGGTGTAATGAACTAGAATCAAGTATCTATCTATCTCAAGACGCATATAATGCTTGAGAATATAAAGTGTGACATTTACCAAATAATTAAGTTTTGGGCACTAGACTTTTCTATTGTTGGATGGCTTCATTAAAATTTTCAAAGTTCAACTAGTGTTCGAATTCAGAATGCCCAATTCTTCCACACAAACTGCAAGTTTCACTTGACTTTTTCTTCCTTGTCTTGGAGGAAGACACACTTGACTTGGAAGATGGAGAAATGATTTTTTTTTCTATTGAGGCTTGGAGGGAGACTCACCAACCTGAGAAAAATATTTCTTCTATTTATATCGAGTTTTGTGCTTAAATTTGGAGGCTTGATCCACAAGATCCTGATTCTTAGAGATATAAAAATAATCTAATTTCATAAGCTTAGAATCTTCCATGGTAAGACGCTCATAGAAAATCTCAAAATAGATCATTTTAAACTCATCTCCCAATGCATTCATAGTAAAATAAAATGTACAAAAAATACCTGAAAAAGACCTTTTAGCTCAAAGATAACTAGGAAAATGCACTATTCATATTATTTAGTTTTTCCACACCCTTTTAGTTGTGCCACTAGTAACCTGAATTTCGAAAGATAATATTCAATGGATGCATGCTCATTAGCTACATGTGATGACATTTTTTCTTCAAAATGAAAGGAACACAATTAATTGACTTTACCATATAAGGAATCCAATTTGTCCCAACTTGATTTTGTATTTTTACAGTCAACAATATGAAACAACAAACTATTTAAAACATGCAAGACAATCAAATCAATGGCTTCATCTAGTTTGTTTTGATAGGAAAATTTATTGATTTCCTTGGTAAACATTGGTTGAGCCTCAACTAACATTTTCCAAATCCCTTTATCTTGCAACAACTATTTCATCTTGAGTTTCCACATGTGATAATTACGGGGAGTCAAGAGAGCTTAATAATCCTTGATTCTTCCATCTTATTAATACAAGATACAAAAAAAAACACCAAATCGTGTCTGTGTAATGCCAAATTTATTTTTATATAACTCGAACAATGCAAAATATGAACTCTATAATTGATCTACTTAGTGAGATACCATATTTCTTGTGAAGAGAAGGAACAATCATTAATTCATCGATGAACAAATAGATTCACCAATAACAAGGAACCAAAGGGAAATAAAACCTTGGTCTACGACTTCAAAACCAAATCAATTGTTTGTTTTAATTATCGTTTATTATATATAATAGAAAACAATAAATCCTTTCCCAAACATACCTTACATGCTTTGTATATCCTTGATGTGCTTTAGAAATATTTAAACAAAAATATGCTCTTTAAGAACCAACCAATTGAAACTTGAGGAAAATATCTTGGTGGCTATCGAGTGCTTGGAAGAAACAAAGAAAGGGAGAGCATCGATAATTGAGCAATGACAACAATTGAAAGTTCCCACAATACTTTCATAGATAATGATTGTAATGAATCTCGCATAAAAAAAATAAAAACCAAAGTGGTGCGAAAAAGATCTTGAATCTGCCGATTTTGTAGATCTCTATGGAAGTTGATCCTTGGCTATCAAAATGATCTCATATATGAGTGCAGGTGTGAATACATCCACACAGATGCATGTACTTAGATAATTGTTCCTTTAGAAGAATTACATCCACATCAATGTTACTAGCTTAACAAGAATTGTTGACCTCAAAATGAGAACTCTATCCCTAAAAACCAATATTTTTGGGTGAAAAACACCAAAATCAACCCTCAAATCGAAAAGTGATGCCACAAGTAGCACCATTTTTTCCGTTCTTTTGTGTGTCGGCCGGGGGGGAGGGGCATTAAAATTATAACTTTTCTTAATCCATGCCCTTCACAACCGATATCATTGTAGACAAAAACCTTAAAATTGACCCACAAATAAAAAAGTGGTGCTCCTAGTAGCACCCATTTTTTAAGGGTAGGAGGGGGCATTAAAATTACAACTTGATTGAAATTGCGGCATTAACAACTGATACCATTGTAAACAAAAATCTTACAACTTTTTTGAGATTGTGGCCTGACAATTAGTACCATTGCATACATAAACCTTAAAATCTTATATCGTTGTACAAAAATCATAAAAAAGAGAAAAACAAAACCTTGAAAAGTGGACTTTTTTTTAAATGTTGGGGAAAAACAAAATCGCAAGTGAAAAATCCTCAAGTAGGCACAGACACTATTTTTTTAAGCAATAGAAAAATAGAAAAATAGCATTATATATATTTAAAAAAAAAAAACAGAAAGACAAAAAAAACATAATTTGTATGATTATTTTTTCTTGTTTTCTTGCTTGGAAATGGTATAATAATCCATCGTCATTTTTTTCTCTTCAATGAATAGATCCAATACTATTGTGGAGGGTTTTTCTCCATTACTTTTAGTTCCCTCATAGACACAGTTAACCCAAAATACTTTATTTAAATCAAGCAATGCCAACACCAATGCTTCAGTGATCTTATGCTTCAACAAATCAAAGTCCTTTTTTTCTCATCCCTCCCAAGAAAATACTCAAGCCTACATACACTCAACCATTGGTATATATATTTTATTGAATCCCTTAATGAACTGGTAAAATTTCTTAATACGTTAGAAACTCCTTACATACAATAACACTCCTTGGTGTAGGCCAATCCAAAATATATTTGATTTCCTTTGATTCCATGTGCAAAGGTCCTTGGATTTGAATGAATCCAAGATACATCAATGTGTCCTTCATGTACTAACACTTTTTCATATTCACTCACACATTGTTATTTGGTCAATACTTCAAATAAAAATCTCATATGCTTTGCTCTCTTTTTTTGAAATTCAAAATACCATTTAGATACATATCTATAAACAAACTAAAGTACAATTGCAACACTTCATTCTTTTTTTGAAATTCAAAATACCATTTAGATACATATCTATAAACAAACTAAAGTATAGTTGCAACACTTCATTCATTAACTGCATGAATGTACTTTGCACATTGATAATACAAAATGGCATAACCAACCATTGATACAATCCATACTTGTCTTGAATGCAGTTGTACACATCTCATATAATTCTAATATGATTGTATGTTCTCTTCAAATCAATCATGAAAAACTATCTTGTTCCACACAAACTATACAACAAGTCATACAATCTCGACAACATAAAATAATATTATATTAAGATCTTATTAAACACTCTATTATCTTTACATACACTTTTTGCATTTTCCATATTTATTTGATGTTATTAGGTTCCAAACTACATTGGAATCATGCATGGGTTAAAACTTTCTCTTATCAATCCATTTTCAAGAAATCAACTACTTGCCTATTTAATTATGCACTCTCCGTGGGACTCACCTTATGCACTATTTGATTCAAGAAACTCATGTGCATAATCAAGTCAATCTAGTGTGCATAATCAAGTGAATATCATGTGTAATTCTACTCTTCACTGGTATTGTGGTCTACTTTCTCTTCATGCTCTTGTGTCACATGTCCAAAAACTTTCCTCTCCACTACTATGTAGCATTCTTTAGTCTCATTCACTATGCTTATGAACTCTTTTATTGGAAACATCAACATTATGTTCACCATCCTTCAGTGGCAATGAATTTATGCACTTACCATCCTTCATGATAGTGTATGTGTTGGTCTTCCTTACATCATGCACTGTGCACTCGTCAATTGCCATGTTCTCCACAAAAACAAATTACGAGAGCATCCATGGAAATGTCATCACACAATCTTTCACCCCTATATTCACATATGTGAAAAGAAAATTTACATTGATTTATAACAATTAGGCCTCATAACCCTTATGGAGCCAAACTAACAATGGTGTATAGTCGAGGGTGATGTTCTCTTGATAACCACAACTTTTCTACCATTTATGTAGTGACCATGTTCTATGAACAACCAAAATAAATTATGAACTTGCAACCCTTACCTCCAAATTATATAAATGATTATGAAGATATTATTCCTTGACCATGTTTCTTCGATTGGTATCTATTATTCATATGAAAACATACCTCTATGCAACATTGAGTTATATCCTCATTCAAGTGTTGTTGATATTATTGATGGTGTATCCTTACATCTCTCCCTACAATGACCGAGCTATTGTATTTCTCCTTACAACATTCCTTTGTTGACATTCAAACAATTTAATTTCCTTTCATCTTTCTAGGTGTAACAATAAATGGTTCTTTGCATGTGACCATGCCCATGACTTCTAAACTATTTGTGACCTCTACATTGGACATGTACACAAGAATATACTTTGACATTAATAGTATTTTCTCCATGCACATCCTCTCCTTTGTGTGTTTCAATGTGTCCTCTCATGCCATGACATCTATTTTGACCAAAATATTTTATGCTAGAATCATGTGCTATGACTGGTATGATTCTCCAATAGAATTCATCTTATATAGGATTATCTCATTTTTAATGGTAAATTTCATACCATTCATGTACCTCAAAACTCGTTAATATTTGTCTTCTTGATGTCCAACACATATCAACATATCAACAACAAATATCAACACCCTACACACTCTAATCCTTACATCAAAGGTTTTATACTTGTTTGAATAGTGTATGTTTATAATTCCCTAGGAAGAATTTCTCGCACAACTTTTGGACCATCTTACTCAATGTTGATATATTATTCATGTTCTTTTGTGTTCTCTCTTTCTACACAAACTCTTACCATAGTGTCTCCTGTCTCTTCAACCTTGTGATTGTGAACTTTGTTCTTTGATGATATCAACCTTCTCATAGTCGAAGTAACATTATATTTTTCCCAATCAATCTACTAGGGATTCAACCTTCACAATGACATCACATATTGGGACTTCCACTTTTACATATCATCACCCAATGCAATGACTGTTGATTGGACTATTTAAGCTCATGAGAAGTTAATCATTTTTACTAATGCTCAAGGAATATGGGTGATGCATTAATGTTTTTCTCTATACAGATCATCCAAAAAATGATATTTCATATTTTGGACTACGAAATCCTCGCAAATTGTTAAAGAAAGAATCTAGGGTGCTCTAAATGAATAATTCGTAAGACACAATATTTGCTAAGGTTTTTCAAATAGGGTAGCAAGTTGAGTGTTTTTCTTTATAGGAAAGAACTCCATGGTTAAGTGTGCTCGGATGGGTATTAAACTTCTCAAGAAGTATTGGTTAGTAGGTGAAAACCTCAAAGGTGATGACTGATGTTATGTGATTTATTTCTCTAGTTTCAACCCCACTTATTCACCTTTGTGGTTCACCTAGTGCAATGAGTGCTAACTAGACTATTCAAGGTCAAGAGAAATTTTACTCGCCATATTGGGTGCTAATTGGACTATTCAAACTCATGAGAAATTGGTCACTTTGACTAATTCTCATGGAATATAGATAATGCATTAATGCATTTCTTTTCACGAATAATCCCAAAAAATATATTTTGTTGTAGACTAGCCCATAAAGCTTTCTTTTGCATATATAATACCCTAAGATGGAGGAATTTGGAGCAAGTAGTGTTCATTAATCCCAAGGAGAATAGAGATAATTTTGGTCATATTTTCAAGGGTTCAATTGTGTTTGCATGTTATAATACATGTATCTTAGTGCTTATAGGAAACTAGGCTATGTAAGATCCCCAAGTGGATCTATGTGTAATTTTTCAATTTTCAGTGTTTCTAGTTGAGAGATTTTGTCAAACAATTCACACTTTTTTCTTGTGTTTTATATTTATTGTTAAGTGTGATGGCATAAGTGGTTTGCAATTATATATTTGAACTTAAAAAATATATATATCATACAGGAACAACATAGAATAGCCACAAACTCATATCTTCATTTTATTTAATATATAAGCTGACCTCAATACATGAGAAGAGAAGACCCAGAATATATATAGAATAATGGAAGATGTGGCTGATGGTACCTCCATGATACAATAAAGATGAGATATATGAAATATCATGAACCTTCAGTAGTTTCATGAAAATATCTACAAGATCAATCTCTTTCCCTTTTGCTCACTGCATGAATCTTCTAGTTGAGTTGCACCCCTCCCTGGCTAGAAACTCCTTTAGAAATTCAACCTCACTAGATATAGCATCCACACCCTAAGAAATAGATGTAAACCTGTAGAGAGGATGATGGCTAACTCATGTGAAGAGTTTCCCTTTCCGTAGTTGACAAAAATGACCACAAATCACTAGATCTCAAACCCCTAGTGAACCCTCCTTCAAGAAATTCACCTAGCTCTGATTATAAACAAATATGGATGCTAGAAACCCCCAAGAGTGTCAAGAAAAGTATATCTAGGGATAGAAAGTTTTTCCCAAAAGAGATATCCTCCAGATCTGGTCCCTTAGAGCCAAATCAAACTTCATCTTCCTAAACAATGCGCCCCATTTTCCATAAACCTTCCAATATTGCGACCTATCTCACAAATGCTTGTTGGAATATATATACATTGGATAGAATGGTGAGGGTGGAATATTTCACCACGTTTTCCAATCTTGGACCAAGAAAGGATGGATATTTCACCTCTGTCTCGATCTCTAGGGTTTGTCTAGTCAAAACCCTCAAAACCCTTAAGCTAACAAAGCTCAATTTACAAATAGAAAATGATCATGAATGAGGAGTGAAGCGCTCTCCTCTTATTTTTATAGTCCAACATTCTAATATCACTTAAATTATTTATTGGCTTTCTAAGGTTTATTTCTTACTTATCTCATCATAGCCAATTAGCTTTATTTCCTTTCTAGCCAATGTCACTTTAATAATTTGACTTTAGCACCTTAATGACATAATTTGACCTCCTTAGTCCCCTTTTAGTGAGACTATATCCTAGGGGGAACAACTAGGATACTAAGTCTTCCCAATATTGGTCATATCGAAGGGGATTTTACAGTCTCCCCTGCCTGAAATTGCTTGTCCACAAGTAGTTTTGAATCCATGTGCTGCAAAACATGTTCACCTTACCATGTAGCATCTTCAATTGCCAGATTCTTCCATTTAATCAGATACTCCTTGATACTCATGTTTCTCAAACTTTTCTCCCTGAACTCCAAGACATATTCAAGGATTAAAATCAATTGGCCCTCCTCATCAATTGGTGGTAGCTCCTCTGTGACTGTTACCCATTGACCCAATTCCTTCTTCAAGCATGACACACATAATACATTATGGATTTTTCTTCCCGATGGCAGTTCAATCTCATATTCTACCTCCTCAACTCTTTTATTCACCCTGTATGGACCATACAAATGAGGCTTGATCATTTTCATGCCATTTCTCCTTATGGATGTCTGTTGATATGGTTGTAGTCTCAAATAAACCAAGTCTCCCACCTCAAAACTGCGCTCCACCCTATTTTTGTCTGCATAGAGATTTTGTTGGTTTTGATCCCTTTGCAAATGATCCTTAAGCTCCTTAAGGATTTCCTGGTTCTCTTGGATCCAATCCTTAGCCATAGGAGACCCTTTGTCCCCAAGGGAAATATCCATGAAGGTGCATGAATCATATATGTATAGTTCTCTGAAAGGTGTCATGCCAATGGACCTGTGATGGGTAATGTTATAACAATACTCCCCTAAATGCAACCATTTAACCCAAGATCTATGATGACCTGCCACATATTATTGAGATAACCTTCCACACATTTATTAACTATTTCTATTTGTCCATTAGTTTGAGGATGATAGATTTTTCTAGGAGTCAATTTGGTGCCAACAAGTTTGAATAACTCCTGCCAGAAAGTACTCATGAATTGGCTATCCTTGTCACTCAAAATATTCTTGGGAAACCCATGTAACCTGAAAACTTCTCCGAAGAACAATTTTTCTACCTGAGATGAGCTATACTCCATGGATATGATGAAGAAATGTGAAAACTTGTTCAAGCAATCCAAAACTACAAATATTCCATCCTTTCCTCGTACCTTAGGAAATCATGTGATGAAATCCACAGATATACTTTCCCATTTATTTGTTGGAATAGGAAGTGGTTGCAACAATCCCACTGGATGAGTGTGCTCAACCTTGTTTTTCTAAGAAGCTGTGCACTCCCTAACATAGCGCATGACATATTCTTTGAGACCCTTCCATGCAAATATTTCTCTAATTTGCCTATAATTTTTTAGGAACCCTTAGTGCCCTGCTAGAGATTAATCGTGAAATTCTCTAAGCAGCCTTTCTTTAAATTTGGATTCTAGCACTACATAAATCCTCCCCTTATAGTAGATGAGATCATATAGAATAGAAAACCTCTCATCCTGAATTTTCCCATCCATGAGCTCATAGGAAAGCTTGTTTTTGGAGTATTCTACTAGTCAATGTGATTTCCATTCAACCAAAAATTGTGATAGAGAAAAAGTTGTAGGCCTCCTAGAAAATTCATATTCTACCACATTAGTCTTTTTTTGACAAATTCTATATCAAAATCATAGGCTTGGATTTATCTTACCCACTTTGTTTTCCTTTCATTAAGGTCTTTTTGATCCATGAGGTATTTAAGGTTGTTGTGATCTGTTTTGACTATAAACTTGGTTCCCACCAAGTATTTTCTGAACTTAGCTAGAGCATGCATGATAGCTAGCACCTTTTTATCATATATAGTGTATAATAACTCAAGTCCCCTTAGTTTTATTCTCTCAAAATCAATAGGATGCATGTTCTTCATAAGGACCACCCAAATTCCTTCCCCTGATGCATCACACTCTAGTATGAAGGGATGAGAGAAATATGGTAATGCTAGGACTGGGGAAGTGCTCATGAATTTCTTCATTTTGTTGAATTTTTTTTGAGCTACTTCATTCCACTTGAATGCTCCTTTCCTGGTTGTATCATTCAAGGGTGCACAAAGTTGTGAGAACCCCTTAACAAACCTCTTATAATAGGTGCAACTACCAAAACATCCACGTAGCTGTGTGATGTTCCTGGGTGTTGGCCAATCCAAGATGGTTTGTATCTTTTCATGATGAACCTGTATCCCCTTTTCTCCAATGATATGCCCCAAATATAATACCTCTATAATCCCAAACTCACATGTAGACTCGTCATACAAGGATTTCTCCTCCATGATGCACAAAATACGATCCATATGCTTGAGGTGATCTTCCCAACTTTTTCTATCGATTATCAAGTCATCAAAGCAAAACCAAAATATGCTTTCTCAAATGCTTATTGAATATGTGGTTCATACGAGATTGAAATGTGGTAGGTGCATTAGTTATCCTAAAAGGCATAACTAAAAGATCATAATGGCCATATTGACACCCAAAGGCCATTTTGTGAATATCCTGTTCCCCTACCCGAATTTGATGGTATCCAAAACAAAGATCAATCTTTGAAAAGTGTACTACGCCATGGATCTCATCAAGCAACTCATCAATCCTGGGAATGGGATACCTGTTTTTTATTGTCTTTTTGTCGAGTTCCCTATAATGAATGCACATACTCATGGTGCCATATTTCTTCTTAACAAACACAACTGAAGATGCAAATGGGCTTGAATTAGGCCTAATGTGACCCATGTCCAACAACTCTTTGATGACCTTTTCAATTTCTTCCTTGAACCTTTTTTGGGAGTCGGTAAGGCATGGTGATGACTGGTTTAGCTCCCTCTTCTAGCTCAATGGTGTGTTCAAAACCACTATTTGGTGGTAGCCTTGGAGGAATTTCCCCAAATACCTTTTCATGCTTGCCAAGTATCCTCTGTATGTTTTGTGAATAGTGTTGGTGCCCTTCCTTAGTGGTTTTCAATGAAAACAAACACTATGTTGTGTAAGCCACATCCTCACGCCTGAATATAGCCTCCATGTGATTTTTTGATACCACCCTAGGTGCATTTTTTGTCATCCCCTTCAAGGTCACCCTATTTCCTTCTTCAGAATTGAAGGACATCTCCATACTTTTGTAATTGGTGGTAATAGGACCCAAAGTGCTAAGCCACTGCACCCCAAGTATGCCATCAGTGTTTGGTAGGTCCATCACATAGAGATCCTGTGTCAAGTTGTATCTTCCCAAAGTGAAACTCATATGTGGAATGTACCTACCACATGGCATGGTGTGCCCTCCTGCTACCCCCACTAAGAAACCCTCAAACTCAACAGTGGGAAGATGTATCATGTTTACCAATGCAACATCAATGAAATTATGGGAATCCCATCCATTAATAAGTATTGTGACCCTTTGTCCTTGGATGACTCCTCTCATCCTGAAAGTGCTGAATTTTGGCACTTCACTAATGGATGTTATAACAAGCTTCTTAATCCTTTCCTGCTTGTGCATCGTCTCTTCTTCTTCTTCCCCATGCGTGTGCTCCTTTTCTACTTGAGCCACTTCCATGTTTTGCAGATGAACAACACCATCCTCCTCCTGACTATCGAAAATGATCTCTATATAGTGAATCTTTGTTTTTCCCATGCATATATGCCTTCACTCCCATGGTTCCTTACAAGTATAACATAGCTTTTTCCTTCTCAAATCTCTTTTTCTAGCTTCATCAAGTTTTCCCTTACCTTTGTCTACAACTCTTTGATCTCTTCCTCTTGGAGCAAGTGGTGGCCTTGGAGCAAACTTTATTTTTGAAGTTTCCCCCTCCAAGTACCTAGTCTTCCAAATCACATCCTAAAGGGTAGTAGGTTTAAAATCCCTGACCCAACCACACAATGGATTTGTTAGCCCCTCAGAAAAGAGCATCATCAATCTAGATTCTGACACATCTGGAACCATCATTGCTAACCTTTAAAACTCTTCTATGAATACCTCAACTGATCCTGTCTTCCTAAGTTGTGTGAGCTCATGGAAATGAAGCTCTAGATCTCCCTAATAAAACCTTTCCATGAGTCTCTGTGTGAAATATGCATATGATGTAATGTGTGCATGTCCCAAAGTAGTCATCCCATGGTACCACCACTCATGGGCCTTTCCTTCCAAGTATAAGGTGGAAAATTTGATGGCATCCATCTCCATCATGGGGTTCAACTGCAAATAAGCATCTAACTTCTGTACCCATGCCTTTGCAGAAGATTTGGTAGCTCCATCAAAGGGGGGAATCTCCATTTTTCATGCTTTGCACCCTAGATCAATGTTTCCCCTGTGAAAATCTCTAAGCTTGCCTCTATATTTGATACCGCAATATTCTGCCAATGAAACCTGTCTCCTAAACCCTGCACTCAAGGCTGCATAATCCCTCTCATAATCCTCAAAGTTGTCCTCTATCTCCATAGGTCATGGGACATGGGCATATTGTTGCTGTGTTTCTAGGAAACTTGGCATGTAAGGCTTCGATGTGACTCTGCTACTCCCTGACACCCTGTTGTTTGCGCCCCCAAACAAACTTTGACCCTCAATGTGGGCCCTATGACTAGTCTCTGTGTGATATCTCTCTCCTCCATGAGATTCAGTAGCCCCATTGTTTCCTTCATTATTTTTTGGTTTCTTGCCATGTACCATCTACATGAGAAGGTGTGCAATCTTGTCCTATCCTGCCTCCAATGTAGTAGCCAAGCGCTCATGTCCTTGTTCAATAGTTGTTAAGGATAACTCAAG
>JASDQU010507312.1:0-41476 GCA_032191745.1 Picea mariana
AATTTTCCCTTGAAGTTGATGCGCTGAATATAAATGAGATCATTTAATTTAGGCGCCTTGGTAAAAATGTAATCAGACCTCGAGCCATACGCTCTCGTCTGAGATAGACAGAGGCATTTATAGTAGTAGTTGCAGGTAGATAGAATTGAATTCTTAGATTAGATAGTTCTAGAAGAAAGAGGGAAAACCGAATATAGACACCCTCATTGTATCATTGTAACATTAGCAACAGGAGCAAGAAAAGTCTAGAGCATAGGAGAATAGCAGAGAGTTGTAGAAAACACCCATGTACAAATATTGAATTAATAGAAGAAGTTGATTCAGATTCATGGCTGTTGTGTTATTCTCTGTGTATGTGTGTTGAATGCTCTACTTATGAATATTACTTCCTGTTATGCATTTGTTATTATGCTGTGTGTATGATTTCATGTGTCGAGATTGAAATCTGAGAGGAAGTGAGGTGAGTTACAATTGTTTCTTCTTTGAGCAAGGATTCCTGTAAGGAGTGCAGTTGAAGTCGTTCGCAAGGAGTGCATTGACAGAAGGCTTGGGAGTTAAACTCTTGTTCTCAATTCACTCAGAAGTGAAAATGGGTTGCTAGAGCCATGCAAGGAGTGCGCAGGCTAAGAAGAGTCTCAGTCGTGACATTGAGCAGAAGTATTGAAGGACTGCTGCTACGGGCATACGCAGAGTCAAGGAAGCTTGAACAGTTGAAGTGTTCGCAGGCTTGCCGCAAGGAGTGAGTGCAAAGAACCTCGTTGAGATCGAAGTAATTTAGCAAAGCTCAGGAAGGATAGGCCTCTGAATCGCTGAAGATTAGCGTAAATAAGTGTGACTTGAAGTCGGGGAGAAACGTCGCAGGTTGGCGAAAAGGCGAAGGAATCTCTTAGAGAGAGAGAGATACCCTTTTCATTTTCGTGGATTATACAAGGAAGAACGGATGGTTGAAATCTTCTGAAGAGATTTCGTGAAATTATGAGAATCGTCAGATCTTGCAGAGGTGCAAGGAGGTTACGATGAGAAGATTCCAAAGAGTTTGAAGCTCAGGAGGGGTAAAGCTGTCGATTCCGAGTCACGGGAGTCATAGGATCTACATGTGGTATCGTGTATCGGGGAATCAGGAGTTGAAGCCCCAAAAGTTGTGCAGCAAGAATCGCGATATCGCGAGACGCGATATCCCTACAAGATCAAAGTCGTTCGTTGAGGAGGACGCATGTAAGGAGATTCTCATCTTGCAGACTTGGACATTGGAGGACCGAAAGGGAAGTTCTTCAGCTTCGCGAGTAGCGAAGTGGTGAGAATATTGCAGCCGTCCATCTGAGAAGACAGGTGGCAGATATCGAGAGATCTTGCGAACTCGGGAGTTCGCAGGATAAAGGCCCAAGTATTGGGTGTTCAAAGTCGCGAGGCGCGAGGACGCAAAGCGGTGAAGGAGCGAGAGGATCGTAGTCGTTCATCTGAGGAGGACAGGTGGCGAGAGATCGAGAGATCTTGCAAACTCGGGAGTTTGCAGGGTGAGATCCCAAACATTGAGTACTCCAATTCGCGAGGTCGCGAGGTAGTGAGAGAAGGACAGCCGTCGGATCCGGAGCATAGGAGGACCGTTGGATTTGCATGAGGGATCGTTTCTCGGGACCTCACAAGAAAAGGTCCGAGAATTTTTCCACGGGGATTGCGAGATAGCGATATCCTGATAGCTGGAGGGTAGTGTGGGCCATAGCGAAGTCGGTGAGTGGAGTACAGGTGGCACAAAGGATTCGCGAGTCGCGAAGTGTCGAGGAGCTGAGATTCATGTGGACACTGATTCGCGAAGTGATGAGGAGTCGAGGTTCATGTGAATGCATGGTATACCACAAGGTGGGACCGTGCGGCCGACAGGTGGAGACACGTTGGTTGGAGACAGGAGTCAGTACTCTGTTGAATTCTCGCATCTCGGGGATTCACGGAGTAGGAGGGTGAAAGTTCGACGGTTCAACCGGTGAGGTGGAGAGGTGGCGAGGTGGTGAGGTTGCGAGGTTGCGAGAGGTGCTAACATTAAGCCCAGACCATGGTTTCATGTGGAAGGAGCTATACCCGTATTGCTAGATCGGGTCTCGCAAGATTTGAAAAGAAGAGTTGGAGGCTTTGAGTCACGAACTTGCGAGATAGTGAGATTTAGCTGATCTCCCGGTGGTAAAGGGGAGAGCTCGGGGAAGAGTGTTGTGGGTGTAGAGTTCCCGATAGGGAGATAGAATAACCTTCGAGTTCTTCAGGCCGAGAAGAAGAAGGTCCTGTGAGAGCAAACATGACTGGGTGGTGCACCCCTGTGTCAAAGAACCTTCTTCACTAACCTTAGGAATTTGGTTTATGGTTTCTTAATATGATGGGTCTCCCTACATTTTCCTCAACTACTTTTCCTCTAAGTACTACCACTAGCCTCTGGGAATTTTTTAATAATGGTTGTAGATTTTTTATCTTCTTGCATGATTTTTACAGGATATTGAATTTGAGCACCCCTAAATTTCATAGCATGAGCAAAAATGAACTATTCCCAAATCATGACCAGTTTTTTCCTCTACAATGAATCCAAAACTAATAGTTTAGTTAATCCATGGTGCATGAGGGTACCATGTCTAGCATTTTACACTTTTGTGGACATATTCTACAATGGTAGTTAGAGAAACAAGGATATGTTAATAAGTCACTTCCATCTCAACTTGTCCGACAATTTGAAGTGATAAGTGAGCATAAGATTGTATCACCATTAACGTGTGATACTACATGATGTGTAGCACAACCTCATCTAAAGGTGCATGCAATGTCTTTGTCTTCATCCATTTATCAATGTCTTCTATGAACTCTCCAGCATGAAGGGAACCCTTCTTAGCCTCATGTAGTTCAAACTTTCTCTTAAACCATCACCGACCTACGGTTGACAAACTAGTCAGGTAGGAGATGGGTTCTTTGCTAATATGTAGATTTTGTGATGTGACATTAGCAAATAGACTAGGATTAGTAGATCATATTTGTAAGTTTAACGAATATTATGAATATAAGGAAGAATATAACGAACTCTACATATTGATTCAGCTAGGATATGGATTCTTTGATCCTCAAGATTAGATGTGATGCAAGCAGTTGGATAGGTTACAAGATTTCAAGAAGAACCAAAGGAAACTTATGTTATGACAGTAAAAGGATCTTCAGATATCTCAAAGGAACAATATAATTTGGATTGTGGTATCCAAAAGAGAATGATATGACTATGGTCACTTGCACAAATGCATATTGGGTATAAAGAATTGATGATGGAAGAAGTGATAGTGGATCATCCTTCTACTTGGTTGATTGTCTAGTGTATTGGTTAAGTAATAAGTAGTCCTCTATATCCTTGTCTATGGAAGAAGAAGAATATATTTTAGCAACAACATGTTGTACTCAAGTCCTCTATATGAAGCAAACCCTGCAAGACATATAAGTAAACTGTGATTATCCTATTTCAATATTTTGTGACAATATCGGTGCTATAAGTATCTCCAAAATCTAGTGATTCATTCCAATACCAAGCATATTCCTATAAAATTCCACTTTCTATGGGAATAAGTCACATAAAAGAATATCAAGTTGGAGTACATTGGGAAAAAAGAACAAATTGCTAATATCTTCACCAAACCTCTCCCAAGAGAGACATTTGAGTATCTTCGACAAAAACTTGGAGTAGTTTTTGCCCCATAGTCATGTACACGACATCTTGCAAAGAAGACACGGGGAGATAAATCATTAGGGGGAGTTACCCTTTTCCATTGATGTCAAATGGAAAGAGAAAGAACAAAAGTAGGAGACAAAGACCAAAATCATTATAGAGGGACAAATGGTCACAGGGGGAGTATGAGTGTTTCCATCAATGCCAAAGGGGGAGATTGTTGGAAAATTGGTTTTCATTGATGTCAATCCTAGAGGAAGTCTAGAAGACTCTAGAAGTAATGGGTGTATTTGAAGAATTATAAAAAGTGGTACCCTTATGGAGTATCTTTAAGAATGACCCTCACTAGAAGACACTTTGAAGAAGTTTACAAGAAGCCATTGAAGTATGGTTAAGTGGTTAAGTAATTAAGAATCCCCAAAGTCATGGTCATGAAGCCCAAAGTTGATTGGAGAAAAAGAGTATGAAGGACATCATAAATGCATGAAAACCCTCATATATGGATATTACTTGTTATGTCATTTCCAATTGTAGGTGGTATGCCATGTGGTTCCTCACGAATGAGAAGTTATTCCCTCTTAAAGGTGAAGCCCCAAAATCAAGTAAAGAATCTCTAGATATAAGGAAAAGAAGATACAAGTCAACCCCAAAATTAATTAAAGGTAAAAAATTGTTTCAAACAAGAAGTTATAGGTTAGATCAAAGGTCAAGAAAAGAAGTTACTTGGAATGGTATAAATACACATCAAGAACCTCTCATTTATTTACCATGAAAGGATGTGATTTCTTAGTGAAAGAGAAGTAGCGGAGTTGTGCAGAGGAGGGAGTTCTTGGAGTTGCAGATTGGAGAAGGGATTTCAAAAAACCCTAATTGAGAAGACCCCCACTGGTTAAGAATAGGGTGTCCCTCAAGGCCCCCTCTTTTTGTCTTGGTATCACCACGTGAGGTCTTGCATGTTGCTTGGTTTTGTCCCGCGAGGCTAAGGAAAGATTTGATAAAGGTATTCTTCTTGATGTTGAAGTTGAGGAAGGTATGAATATATGATATCTCATGAAAGAGGTTATTCACATGATGTAAGGTATGTTATTCTATATATTTTGAGGTGTGTATCTTGGAGGTTATGACATATTCTTGAGACATATCTTGGAACTATTGGCACATGGTTGAGTTACATCTTGGATATTTGGGCATATGTTTAAGGAATATTTTGGGTATATGATTTGAGGCATGTTATATTCTTTGAGGCACATCTTGGATGCCTTGGAACATGGCTTGATGTATATCATGGTGATTTTGAGCACATGATTTGGAGGATATTCTTGGAGATCTTGGAATGAATTTTATGTGGTTGTATCAATTTTGATGATTATTATATATTAGTATCAGTGACAACAAAAGTAACAAGTTGATTCTCTTACTTATATTCAATGGAGGAAGGAAGGGGTAAAGAAAGGGAGTTGTAGCTTCCTTCATGTTGGAGCATGTAAACTAGGGGGTTGGAGACTCCTCCCAATTGGAGCTAGAACATATAGGGAGTTATAGCTTCCTTCATATTGGAGCTTGTAAAACAGGGAGTTGGTTTGTCCTTCCAGTTGGTGCTAGAGAATTTTGGAATTTAGTGCTTCCTATGAATGCAATCTTCTTATATATAAGAAAGCGTTCTATAGTTTTATCCCATATGGGTTTCCACCTAAATTTGTTGTGTACTGTGTATTTATGGTTATCTTTTTATGGTATCTTGAATGCAATCATAAGTGATAAATTGTTTATATCTTAAATGCTTGCATATTGTGATTAAAAGTGGTAAAAAGTGCCTAATATTGATTCAACTCCCCTATCAGTATTAGTGAATAATCCAACACTAGCATCCATCTCAACTTGGAAAAAATTATCAAAGTCTAACAAAGCTAAAACATGTTGTTCAATAATATTCTTCTTTAATAGTTTGAAGTTCTTATCAGTTTCCTTTGTCCACTCAAATGGTTGTTTTATTTCCTTTATTGTTTCCAAAATTGGAGCACATAATTGAGTAAAACTTCTTCTAATTTTCTATAAAAACTTGCTAAACCATGGAAGCTTCTTACCTCAAACACATTTCTTGGAGTAGGCCAACTTATTATTGCTTGAATCGTTTCTGGGTCCATCTTTAAACCATCCTCAAATATCACAAATCCCAAATATATCAGCTCAATTTTCATAAAATTGCATTTCTTCAAATTTATCATCAATTTATTCTTCTCTAGAGTACTCGAAACCATTTTGAGGTGTCTCAAATGTTCCTCTCTTGTTTGAATATATATCAAGATATCATCCAAATATACTTTCAAAAATTTTCCAATAAATTCTTTCAAAACTTCATTCATTAATCTCATGAAAGTACTTGGAGCATTTATGAGCCCAAAAGGCGTCACCACCCAAAAAAGTAGATGCCATATAATGATACCCTTTAGGCTAAAGTAGATACCGTATAATCATATCCTTTAAGCTAAAGTAAATCCCCCTTTATAATAAACTGTATAGGCCCCCAGCCCTTTCAAACCCTTCAAGCCCTTCAAGCCTTCAAGCCTCATCCAACCCTTCAAGCCCTTCAAGCCTTCAAGCCTCATCCAGCCCTTCAAGCCTTCAAGCCTCATCTAGCCCTTCAAGCCCTTCAAGCCTTCAAGCCTCATCCATCCCTTCAAGCCTCAAGACTCACTTATTACAGTCATGGGCCCCCCTCCTCTACTCATTAGGGGAGGGGCATACAATACACTATTAGTTTTGAAATAAATTTTCCATTCATCTCCTTCTCAGATCCTTATTTTTTTATATCCACTCTTTAAATCAATCTTTGAAAGATACTTAGCACCACTCAAATAGTCTAACAATTCATCAATATGAGGTAATGAAAATCTATACCTTATTGTGATTTTATTTATTTCTCTAGAATCAATACACATGTGCCATCCTCCATCTTTCTTTGGGTTGAGCACTATTGGAAAAAGACATGGACTCAAGCTCTCCTTTATCTATCCTTTATCCAAAATATCTTGCACTTGCTTCTTTATTTCTACATTATCCTGTGGTTTCATCTTATATGATGCATTTTTAGGAAAACTTGCTCTTGGGATTAAGTTAATATGATGACTAATACTCCTTATAGTGGGAAATGCATTTGGAAAATCATCAACTACAATAAAACAAACTCATCTAACATAGCATTAACTTCTATAGCCAAACCATCCGAGTTTGTACTTGTAAGTATTACCTTAGGTTTGACAACCGAAGAAAACTGTACTACCTCTTCTTTCTTGTCTTCCTACAACAACCTTTATATTGATCAACAACACATTAGGACCAACTTCTTCTTTGGCTCCTTCATCCTTCAAAGGAAACAATACATGCTTGTGTCCATATTTTTCAGGATGATAGGTGTTCCTCCTTCCATCATGAATGGATTTTCTATCTTACTTACATGGTCTCCCCAACAAAATATGACAGATATACATGGGAATCATACACAATATCTCATCATTGTAGTTACCAATCTGAATTTCCACATTAAACTGCTATTTTACCAAAAAATGATGTCCTTTTTGGAACTAGGACACTTTGTAGGTAGTGGGATTCATTTTCCTATTCAAACCAAAATTCTCTATCATCTCAATGTAAACCAAATTGTCTATGCTACCACTATCAATTACAACCTTGCAAAACTTTTCTCTTGATTTGCATACATTCCTGAATAAATTTTTTCTATAGATTGTTTCTTTAGCTTCTTTTTTTGACTTGAAGGTAACTCTCTTCATAAACAATGATTCTCCTACATCTGTAACTTATTATTTTTTGACTTCATTCACATTCTCTTCCTTGGATTTTGCAACATGTGCACTTCTCTGACCTGCTGATTTATTTTTTGGACAGTCCCAAGACATATGGTCCATCTTTCCACATGTGTAACATCTGATTTCTTTGCCTCTACCTCTACCTATTGAGAAAAATCATTTGTTTCTTGATTCTCCCCCTCTTGGTGAATGACTACTTGAGATTCCTCCTTCATCTTTTGGAGCCTGAAATATTCCTCTGCCACTGGATTTTCCTTTACCTCTTGATATATTTCTTCCTCTATTCTTCTAGATCTGTTTTTTGGCCAACTTCTCCTCTAATTTCAAAGTTTCTTGGTAGGCATCTTAAATTGTATTCAAGAAAATAAATGATATTTTCATCTTGTATCTCATATCTCAAGCCATTGATATATCTAGAAACCTTCTTATCATGTTCCTCTATATGACCAGCTCTAATATTTAACCTGAAAAATTCTTCAGTGTACTCCTTTACTATCATAGTCTTTTATCTGACATTCTACAATTGTCTGAATAAATTCAGTTGGTAATCCTTAGGCATGAACTTACTTTTAAATTTAGAAATCATCCTTTCCAATTCTTAATCTTGTCTTTTCCTTTTCGATTTATGTCTTCTTGAAATTCATCCCACCATAGCATTGGATGACCATTTAGTCTTGTCACTACATACTTTACCTTCTTCCCTTCATCTAGATATTCATAATCAAAATATTTATACAGATAATTGCTTCATTCAATCAATTATTCAACACATGCATTGATACCAATACCTTTGGTCTAGAACCAACCTTTGTGACCACCCTTATCAATTTTTCTTCTATTGTTTCCTCCTCTTCCTCTTCCTGAGAGGTTGTTGTCTCTTCACTTTCACTGAAATATCCTATGTTAGGTCAACTCTTCATGTAATTCTCCATGTCATCCATCCTTTCTCAGAGTTTTCTCACCTCCTATTGCAATTCTACATTTGCAACTAGTATTCCTCGAGATATTCTTCTGGGAAACATGTTCTCCTTCTTCATGAGCACACACACTGGTGGTATATTTTTATATGATACCAAAAATTATTACCTATCATGTCAAATCCCACATAAATAGGATTTGAAATAATCTTTCAGCAAATTCATCCTCTTAACTTCTATCAAATGCTTTATTTAGTGTTTGGGATCCTCGCACGAGTCTCTCAAATATTTTCTATCAGGGTAACTCAAAGTGTTTTTAGAGTTAATTGTTCTAAAGGATTGGATTTAAGCACTCTGAATGAGTTGGAGTGATCCAATTTAATAAAGTTATGATCTATGTTCAATATCGATTGTTACGTATCCTCTCCGATGGATGGTTTGGATCTCTTGTTGAAGCACTATGTATTGGAGTTTCAAATATGGTGAGGGTCTGATGATGGGTTCCGATACAACAGTCTCAGCAAAGTCAAAAACTCTGATAGGTTAGAGTTAATTGCTCTGATGATCAGGGTAGTATCATGTGCTATGGTTCCAATAATAAATCACAATCATTGGTCTCCCTCCCAATGGATAGTCAGATCTTGTTGTTGGAGCATTGTTGTCGAAGGATATGGGATATAAGGAACTCTAATAGGATATGGTCCAATAGGAGTAACTATGAATTAATGTAGATTGTTTATATGGCTTGTCTTTGTTCGAGATATGATCAATTTCATTTATTTATATTCAACGCAAATCTCACAAAAATCATAGGAATGGATTTCGACTCTGCTCACGATCACCTACAAACATAACTACTTGCGGCTATACCCAAACAATTCACACACATAATTCACATGAATGCACATAAAGCATAATTTCATAAAACCCAATCTTTTATTAAAACTTCTGAAGGAATATGATTAGAACAAGAAAATCTTTGTTCCTTCTGGGTTTATTGGACCTATGTAGAATACACACACCCACACTCTCCACACCTACTAAATTATTTTCATTTCTTATTACAATACATATAAATTCCAATGATTTTTGAATAACTCAAAACAAACAATACAAGCTATCCTAACAAACCCTCTAACTCATAATTTCTCCTCAATCTAGAATGTCTTATAGAGATACCCACCAAACTATTAGAAATAAATGATAAAATTAAGGAAACCAACTTCCTTTAGTAAACATTTATGACCCTCGGGTCAATCTCGAAATTTACTCCTAGATGCTCCTGCATCAATAGTTTAGTTTTCTACCCCACATACTATCTACCACTACAAATATTGGAAGGGAAAGAAAATTTCCCATGATTTTTTATTGCAAATTACATTGATATTGAAAAATGATTCATGTTCCTATTGAAAAATGAAGTAGCCTTCATATGGGATGATCAAGCACAATGATCTTTTGAATATATGAAACAAACCTTGGTGTCTTCACCATTATTTAGTCCTCTAGATTATAGTAAATAATTATTGTTGTAACTTGCAACATATACCTCAACCATTGGTATGGTTTTGGTATAGGAAGATGAATCACAAAATGAGCATGTGATTTATTAACTTACTGGGGTATTAACTAAACCAAAATTATGTTATTCCCATGTTGAGAAGTTAGTTTTGGTAGTTGTTCATGTTTCCTAATATCTCAGACATTACATCCTTCTTTGTCAAGCTATTATTGTGGTATATTCCAACTCGATGAAACATATATGACCCAACAAATAATTGATGGAAAGAATTCAAAGTGTATTTCCCTTGTGTAGGAATTTGATTTGGAACTTGCAACTTCTTTATCCAAGAAAGCTTTGTATTTTCCTAAGTTAATGTTTGAGTTGTGTTGGACAAGCATTTTGGATTCAGTTTTCATAGAAATTCTAAGTATGGAGGATATGCATAGAAGCCCAAGAAAGAAGACAAGGAAGGAGCATAGTGTGCAATAAAGGAACATGCAAGTTCATAAGTGTGTAGTAAGAACATACTTAACAGAGAATAAAGGAGAGAATAAAGGAGAGAATAAAGCAAGAGAAGAAAGTGGGCGAAAAGGAAGGAGAGTAGTTCGACTTGCTGAAAGAAGAAAGACGTGAAAAAGAAAGAATAACAAAATTCAAGAGTGAAAAAGAAACATGCAGGCGTAAAAGCAGGAAAAGCAAGCCCCAACAACAAGTCAACATGAGTTAGAATGAGTTGTAATTGGGTTTTTGGGATAATAAAAATAGGGTTTTGAGGCCTAGAATCTAGGTATAAATATGTAATGGGTGAGGTAGAATAGGGTTTCATTCGTGGGGGTTGATATGTTCTATTCTATGTTGTTCATTCTTGAGGGATGATATGTTCTATTCTATGTTGTTTTGTTCATGATGAGAGTGAGAGAATAGTCTGAATATGAGGGAGAAATTACATGTCTGAGTGGAGAAAGAGAGTTGTAGAGAGAGGATTTCACTACAGAGCATCTAGGTAAAATGAAAAGAGAGATATCATGATATCTCTATTGTAAGTGCAATGCGCAGCATGAGACTATTACACAAAGAATAATAAAGAAGACAACCATCATGGATGTAGCCCAAAGTTGGGTGAACCATGTTAGATACTGTGTTTACTTTTATTTTATGTGATTGATCATGAATATTCTCTTTATGCATGTTAGATCATATTTGTCTACTGTATGATCATTGGACAATAGTTATGAATGTTACAGTAAATGGGGTATGTTTTAATCTACAGTAGAATGGTAATATATACAAAATTCACTATGTAACCAAGGAATAATAAATATAGGATAACACACACATAACAAATAAGTAAGAATGAATAAGATGATCTCCTACCATTCCCTCACTACTGCAGAAACATGGTTCTTGTAGCCCCAATAGATGCCTCAGTTGAAACTTCACTTGCATGCAGGTGATGCTGAAAGGGATAGTGTATTAAGGTTTTTTTTGGTTAAGATAACGTGAACCTAGGGTCTTAAAACTGTGCACCAAGAAATGGTTCTGTTGTCGAGACCTAGAATATGTGATTGAGGGAATTTTTTGGAGGCCGACTAAAAAAGAGATCTCAGAATGGCTAGAATGGAAGGATTGAGAATTTAATAAAAAGGAGAATTTAAACCCTCATATGAGTGGTGAGCAATGGATGCAAGGTATGTGTACATAGAGGTCCATGAGATTTTTCTTTGGTGAGATTCCAATTATTCTAACTGAGTGGTTAGAAATATTAGTGGGGAATACTAGAAGGTATTGAACCACAATGCCAAGGAACTTGACTTCTAAGTTGGTAAGGAAGATGAGCTCTTGAAGTAATAAGACCTCTCACGCAATTGATTTATGGTTGAAAATTATATTGGGAGGTTATATTACAGAATTTGCAATGGATTGTACCCATTCATATAGTGTGGTAGAGAGGGATTTCTTCAAAGGTTTGGGTGGAAGGTTCATGAATTTGTTGGGTACGTGGATAAAGATGGTGTTGTGAGACAAGTGTGTAATGACAATGGATCTCGATTGCTAAGGGGTTTTGTGCACATAGAGGAACCGGGGGATGACAAGAGGATCATTTGAAGTTAGGAAAGGATGAAGGAAGGAATGAAGGGAGGGAGGGACTGAGGATTTAGAGAAATGAAGAAGTTATATCAAAAGAAGAAGACAATTTTGGAGTACTGTGTAGTGGAAGAAGGTATAAGAGGAAAAATATTGGGGCTAAGAAAGGAGAGCAACACAATAATCCTAGGGAAAGAGAACCCTGCACAATCGTCATGATCATAGATATACCGTACATAGAAAGAGAGGAAGAGAATTATCAGTTATGTCCTATAATAGAAGAGTTGGTAAGTCCTACTCAAACAGGATCTTGGGTCGATTCCGTGACCTCATATACTTTCTCCCTCATATTACTATAAAAACTACTCAATCTAGAATGTCTTCTAGAGATACTCACCAAACTATTAGAAATAAATGATAAAATTAAGGAAACCAACTTCCTTTAGTAAAACTTTATGAGCCTCGGGTCAATCTCGAAATTTACTCCTAGATGCTCTTGTATCAATAGTTTAGTTTTCTACCCCACATACTATCTACCACTACAAATATTGGAAGGGAAAGAAAATTTCCCATGATGTTTTATTGCAAATTACATTGATATTGAAAAATGATTCATGTTCCTATTGAAAAATGAAGTAGCCTTCATATGGGATGATCAAGCACAATGATATTTTGAATATATGAAACAAACCCTGGTGTCTTTGCCATTATTTAGTCCTCTAGATTATAGTAAATACTTATTGTTGTAACTTGCAACATATAACTCAACCATTGGTATGGTTTTGGTATAGGAAGATGAATCACAAAATGAGCATGTGATTTATTAAGTTACTAGGGTATTAACTAAACCAAAATTATGTTATTCCCATGTTGAGAAGTTAGTTTTGGTAGTTGTTCATGTTTTCTAATATCTCATACATTACATCCTTCTTTGTCAAGCTATTATTGTGGTATATTCCAACTCAATGAAACATATATGACCCAAAAAATAATTGATGGAAAGCATTCAAAGTGGATTTTCATTTTGTAGGAATTTGATTTGGAACTTGCAACTTCTTTATCCAAGAAAGATTTGTATTTTCCTAAGTTAATGTTTGAGTTGTGTTGGACAAGCATTTTGGATTCAATTTTCATAGAAATTCTAAGTATGGAGGATATGCGTAGAAGCAAAATAGAGAAGACAAGGAAGGAGCAGAGTGCACAATAAAGGAACATGCAAGTTCATAAGTGTGTAGTAAGAACATACTTAACAGAGAATAAAGGAGAGAATAAAGCAGAGAATAAAGCAAGAGAAGAAAGTGGGCGAAAAGGAAGGAGAGTAGTTCGGCTTGCTGAAAGAAGAAAGATGTGCAAAAGCAGGAATAACAAAATTCAAGAGTGCAAAAGAAACATGTAGGCATAAAAGAAGGAAAAGCAAGCCCCAACAACAAGTCAACATGAGTTATAATGAGTTGTAATTGGGTTTTTGGGATAATAAAAATAGGGTTTTGAGCCCTAGAATCCAGGTATAAATATGTAATGGGTGAGGTAGAATAGGGTTTCATTCATGGGGGCTGATATTCTCTATTATATGTTGTTCATTCATGAGGGATGCTATGTTCTATTCTATGATGTTCGTTCGTGAGGGTTGATATTTTGTATTCTACAAGGTTCATTCATGAGGGCTGATATGTTCTATTCTATGTTGTTTTGTTCATGATGAGAGTGAGAGAATAGTCTGAATATGAGGGAGAAAATATATGTCTGAGTGGAGAAAGAGAGTTGTAGAGAGAGGATTGCACTGCAGAGCATCTAGGCAAGATGAAAAGAGAGATATATTGATATCTCTATTGTAAGTGCAATGCATAGCCTGAGACTATTACATAAAGAATAATAAAGAAGACAACCATTATGGATGTAGCCCAAAGTTGGGTGAACCATGTTAGATACTGTGTTTACTTTTATTTTATGTGATTGATCATGAATATTCTCTTTATGCATGTTAGATCATATTTGTCTACTATATGATCACTGCACAATAGTTATGAATGTTACAGTAAATGGGGTATGTTTCAATCTACAGTAGAATGGTAATATATACAAAATTCACTAAGTAACCAAGGAATAATAAATATAGGATAACGCACACAAAACAAATAAGTAAGAATGAATAAGATGATCTCCTCCCATTCTCTCACTACTGCAGAAATGTGGTTCTTGTAGCACCAATATATGCCTCAGTTGAGACTTCAATTGCATGCAGGTGATGCCGAAAGGGATATTGTCTGAAGGTTTTTGTTGGTTAAGATAACTTGAACCTAGGGTCTTAAAACTGCGTACCAACAAATGGTTCTGTTGTCGAGACCTAGAATATGTGATTGAGGGAATTTTTTGGAGGCTGACTAAGAAAGGGATATCATAATGGATAGAGTGGAAGGAATGAGAATTTAATAAAAAGGAGAATTTAAACCCTCATATGAGTGGTGAGAAATGGATGCAAGGTATGTGTACATAGAGGTCCATGAGATTTTCTTCGGTGAGATTCTGATTATTCTAACTGAGTGGTTAGAAATATTAGTGGGGAATACTGGAAGGTATCGAACCACAATGCCAAAGAAATTGACTCCTAAGTTGGTAAGGAAGATGAGCTCTTGAAGTAATAAGACCTCTCGAGCAATTGATTTATGGTTGAACATTATATTGGGAGGTTATATTACAGAATTTGCAATGGATTGTACCCATTATTATAGTGTGGCAGAGACTGATTTCTTCAAAGGTCTAGGTGGAAGGTTCATGAAATTTTTGGGTACATGGATAAAGATGGTGTTGTGCGACAAGTGTGTAATGACAATGGATCTCGATTGTTAAGGGGTTTTGTGCACATAGAGGAACCAGGGGATGACAAGAGGATCGGCTGAAGTTAGGAAAGAATGAAGGAAGGAATGAAGAGAGGGAGGGATTGAGAATTTAGAGAAATGAAGAAGTTATATCAAAAGAAGAAGATGATTTTGTAGTACTGCATAGTGAAAGAAGGTATAAGAGGAAAAATATTGGGGCTAAGAAAGGAGAGTAACACAATAATCCTAAGGGAAGAGAACCCTGCATAATCGTCGCGATCGTAGATATACCGTACGTAGAAAGAGAGGAAGAGAATTCTCAGTTCTGTCCTATAATAGAAGAGTCAGTAAGTCCTACTCAAATAGGATCTTGGGTTGATTCCCCGACCCCATGTGCATCACCGAGATCGGAAATCACATTCTAGGATCTGTCAAAAGAACTTATAGTTAGCAAGGGAGGAAAGAGTAGTAGCAATCAAAGCAGTGGAAGAAGTGCACAGAGTTATAGTCAACCAACATATCCTAGGGGAGGTACTACACAAAGCAACATGGAAGGGGTAGAAAACACCCTCAGACTTCTTGAGTTCCAAGGAGTTGGGTCAGAGGACCCATAACGACATATATTTATCTTCAAGACATTTTGGACTGCAAAGAATGTTCAATATGAGGCTGTAAATGTTGCAAAGTTGGAAACAACATTAAGAGGCCGCACATTAGTATGGTACATGAAAATACAGAGTACCACGCCTGAAGGACAAGCCAAGACATTAGCATAAATTAGACAAGCACTGTTGAAAGAGTTCAAGAAACCAAATTCGAAGTCACAATACATTACATATTTGAAGGAAATTAAATAGGTGCAGACTTAATCAGTCTGGGATTATGACTAACATTTTAAGGATCTAATGTGTAGAATGACATTCCAATTCCCTAATAAACATCACCAAGAATGGTTTATTACAAGACTTCTACCACACATTTGTAGGCCATTGATTCAATAGAATGTTGTATCACATCCTGAAGCTTAGGATATTGCAATGAAATTGGAAGCATCCCATGTAGGAGACAGTGGAGGGATGTCAAAAGTATAGACATAATTAGCTTGTTTGAAAATTCAACTAGTAGAACTTACAAAAGGGAAGGAGAAACAAGAACAAGTCTGGTGTACTAAGTGTTTGAATGAAGGCCACCATAAGGATGAATTCCCAACATTCACACAACATTTGGCAACTGGAGCACCAAATCCATTACCAGGAGGGGGATATTGTGAAATATGTAAAAAATGGTGACATCATCTGAGTAAGTGTCCATTACTGCAGAAATATCAGAGTAAGCTAAGGAACTTATTTTGCAACTTCTACAAGTCAGTTACACATGAGGAGAAGGATTGTTGCACATTCTATTTGATGAGAGAAAACACTTTAGACATGTACATGATTTAGGAGGAGAATCTTGCGACAGAAGGAGGTGGTCCACAATATAATAATTAGAGAGGATTTAATCCAGGAAATAGAGGAAATTTTGGAAGAGATCAAGGCAAAGGAAATTTTGGTAGAGGAAGAGGACCGATAATATGTTACAATTGTAATCAAACAAGACACTTTGCTCGTGACTACTCGAACCCTTGTACAAGATTCACATATTGTAGAGAATTAGACCATGCGATAGAATATTTCCCTCAACTACTTGCGAAGTGGCAGGAAAGATTGAATTTGAACCAAAATCCAAATCAGAATGTATAGAAGATATCATCTAAGACACACAATGAAGGACCTGGAATAGAAGTTGTTACACATAGAGCAACTAGAACAAGGGATGATGTGATGAACGGAGAAAGGAAGGCAGATAAATAGGTAGGGAAATCAACAGGACCTATGCCAACATTTGACCCTTAACAATAAAAGGAGATGCAACATAGGGAAATAAAAAATATACTAGGACTAGATTGGGTAGCATCAACATCATCTGCACCTCATTCTATGATCGCACTATGCCAGAGAAGCCACTTGGAAAAGTAAGTAATCTAAGAGAATTCCTGAGAATTTGCATAGAGTTAAAGAAAGATGACACTGAACTGAATGCATTATACAAAATTATTAATAATTGTGCACAAGGAATGAAAACTCCTATTGTACGGAGGGTAGTGAATTAGGTACTTCATAGAAAGAGGACCAATGGAGAATTAGATTAAGTGCACAGATTAGGGAATATGATGTGGATAATAGTATCTTGGACTTGGGATTTGATGTGAATGTGTTACCAATGCAGACCTGGGAGATGATGGGGAAACCTAAGTTAATATGGTCCTATGTTCAGTTAAGGTTGGGAAACCATCACAAGATAGTACCAATTGGTCGATTGACAGGAGTACCTATTGTTATCACTCCAAGAATCACTCCCTGACTGTGGAGTGATAAGAATCCTCAGTCAAATATTGACTTATATTTCATAAATCAAAATAGATCTTGTGAAACTAAGAGAGGTTATTGAAGATCATACCTTTGTTATCAAATACCTTTTTTAGTTTCTAAAAATACTCTTCCAGCTGATCAGAATCTATCTCCCAAAAATGTGACTAAAACAGGAAAATCCAGATTTCCAAATCTAGTCATATTCCTACATTTTAGGATTTGATCCCTAGAATATTTCTATTGATCAAATGAAGTGCCACCTGCACTCATGGATGATATTTGATAATATATTTGATTAATAGTCATCATATGCTCCTAAATACACTCAACCAATTCGAATTTGGACCTTTTGACCAAAATAATACATTCTGGAAAAATTTTGCACTTTCAGCGGCTCATTTACCCTTGAAAATCTGATTCAGCTTCCTAAAGCCCTGACTTTCGATGACTCACAACACTGTAAAATTACCATTTAGCCACTGAAATCTAAAATTTACTTTTGGTCTATTTTATGAGGTGAAATCCTCATTTTATTGAATTTATATGATTATAATCCTTTATCAAAGACTTCACGACTTTCAGACCTAAAAATAAATCTTCTCTCTAAATCTATCTTGTCATGTGAAATCTCAATGATTTTGGAAATCATTTTTGATTGCTAACATGTGGCTCCAACTGGGATGGAGACCTTCCTGTAAGGTTTCCAAGAACCACAGATCTAATGCCTTTCCTTAAAAAATAGAATTGGAACTTAATGTCTAGTGTTCCATTGGGCATGGAGTTAGTATTCCATTGGGCATGGGGTCAACCATTCACCTCTTTCTGAAAATATTTCATGACGTGTATAGATGATCTCTGTATATCTTCAAGACTGCCTTTATTCACACAAAGTAACTTCTACTTCTACTACAAAATGAAAGAAAATAAATTCTTGGGCAGTAAGCTTATTTCTTACCTACTCTACTCTAACCAGTTCTGCAATTTGGTTAGGTAAAGGAAAATTTCCATAGCATCCATCCAAGTAATTTTAATACTGAAATGATTTCATCATCCTCACTGATCAATATTTGATGTTTGAAATGCAACAGTAGTGATAACAAATCATTCACAAAACCAAAATCATCTTGAAACACTGATAAGTTTAACAAATCTGAAGTCTTCATGTTCTATGAAATGTATGATTATATGAAGGCTACCACTGGATCTTTGAAACTGATATCAGAAATCTGCTGGTCTTTAGGAAAAATTTCCACCTGTATGACTGCTTCTTTGCCAAAAGATTGATAACCTTCTTCTTCTTTTATGATTACCCTGTGATCATCAAAGCCTTTGACCTCTTCTTTAGAAAAGTGGTCAGAGAATGATGATAGAGCAATATTTGAATAACAAAGATTTTGATCAACTATAAAAATGTAGTTGTCTATAGAATCATGAGTTATCATAGGCTTAACTGTATTTGTAAAATGATCATAAAATTTATATGAATAGCTATCTCTAGAAAACTTTGCAAATGTTGAAGGCTCTGATTCACAATTTGAAATAATTTTAACTGCTTGTTGTTGTTCTGAAACTACCTCATAGTCATTACCTTTTTGCTCAGATTCTGAACTACACTGACATTTTGCTGGCTCAAATTTATGCAGATTTTCAAAATCAGTTTGCTCTCGGATCCTCCTGGAAACATGAATATTTTCTTCCACCTCTAGAGCATCTTCAAACATAATTCTTAATGATGAAGATTTTATTTCTAGCAGAAAAAGAGCAAGTTCTGAATCCAACCCCATAACATAATAAATCATGGCATATTTCTCTGTAGGTCGGATCTACAAAGGCATACCATAGTAAATGCTACAAAATCTTTGATTGAAAACAATCAAGGTTTCATTTTGTTGTTTCTTAAAGGCATAAAAATCAACAAGGTATGAATCTTTTGATTTGTTTTCACCCCAATACTTCATAAAAACATTTGAGAACTCAATCCAAGAACCAATAGATTGATATCTTAGACCCTTAAACCATAGAGCAACATATCTGATCAAATATTTTGAAAAATATCTCATGATCACATCTTCATGAACAATTTGAAAAAAATCAACAAAATCCAAAAAGGATTCCAAGTGTCTCTCAGCTAAATCTTGACTCTCTCCGAAAAACCAAGGGAGATATTCATAACAGTCAACAGGATAAGGATGAATAAGAGAGGGAATATTTAAAGGCTTAAACATATTCATCCTGATTTTAATCTGAAAGGTTGTAGGTTGATCATGAGGGATATCAAGTCATTGACAAGGTTCAGAAAATTTGGCTAGAGGAATTGAAATCTGACAGGGTTTTGAATAAATTTTGATTTCCTCAAGATCAGATGGTTTATCAAGGACAGGGCGTATTGAACAACATAATTCATTTTTAGGAATATATGGTGATGAAGGTATTGAATCAACACTTAGAATATTAGGTTTCATAATTTCTTCTTCTAATGTTGGATGTATATAAGAAGGATAGTGATTTTTTGAATATACAAAACATAAAATGATTCTCTTTACATGTAAAGAGAAAATAATGAAAGAGTTAATAAAGGACAACAACAATTCATGAAGTAAACTGATGAATTGATACCTTGATTTAGAATTCAGCCTCTTCATCTTCTGTCAAACGGATCCTCCCCAGTGGAGGCTTTAAAGGTGGATTCGCCAGGCAGATGACTACAGTCTTGTCTTATGTCTGTCTCTTGTCTACCATCAGGAATCGAATCTATGCCATTTTCCCAGGGAAACTCTACTTTCACTTTCGGTCCCCGGTAATGACACCAATTTGTTATCACTCCAAGAATCACTCCCTAACTGTAAGTGGGTGTAAGCTTGGTAACTTAAATAGATCAATAATGTAAAGGAAAAGGATCAAATCATATTACATTGTAAACTCATATCCACTAGAAACACATAAATCACTTGAAAGACCAAGGCTTTCAACTATGCTGCTCAAAAGGTTTAAATCAATGTGTGGAAACATGGAGAAGACTTATTATTCTAACAGAAATACCTATACAAAAGAATATGTGAATGGCCAGTAGTGATAGGTAAAATACTCTTCACACCAGCAGAAACATATATGAGATCTGCATATAATATATGGCCAGACATAACAAGTAAATACACGCAGCTTTATCTTATGAATGCACTGATAGTATTACAACTATTTGGCATTAAGAAAAACATCAGAAGCAATGTATTAAGTTTAATATACCAACGAAGAGATGGGATGGCATCCTTCTGTCATTGAATATATATAAACCTAGAAAGGCAAGAGATGAAAACTGAACAAGTAAAGCGAAAGAAGCTTGATGTCAAGATATTTTCATTGATATTTCCAAAGGATGAAATAAACTTACAAGTCTTCAAGAATAGAACGACAGTCCTCAGACTCATTCCCCCCTCCTTTTTCCTTTTGCATATATCATCTTAAATAATCTTTACAAATTAGTTTCAATATCCTCAAGAGATGGATATGATAACCTCTTTTCTTGTCTCAAATTTGAAATTGTGAGGTGGCTGGAAAAGATAGAAATTTATGGAAAAATGTTGCTCCACGATTCACTTATATCCTATGAATACAAATAGATATTGGGAAATTGAGAGAGGTTCTTGAATATCATCCCATTCTTATGAAAAACCTCCTTCAGTTTCTAAAAATATTCTTCTATATCATCAGAATCTGTCCTCAAAGACAATGACTAAAACAGGAAAAACAGAGTATTTAATTTCTGGAAATATGGTGCTCAAAGATTGACCTATATTTCACAAATCACAACATATATTGGGAAAATGAGAGATTTTATTGAAGAGAAGATCGTTTTTATGAAATGTCTCTTTTAGTTTCTAAAAATACTCTTCTAGCTGATCATAATCTATCTCCCAAAAAGGTGACTAAAACAGGAAAATCTAGATTTCCAAATCTAGTCATATTTCTACATTTTAGGATTTGATCCCTAGAATATTTCTATTGATAAAATGAAGTGCCACCTGCACTCATGGATGATATTTGATAATATATTTGATTAATAGTCATCATGTTCTCCTAAATACATTCAACCAATTAGAATTTGGACCTTTTGACCAAAATAATACATTCTGGAAAATTTATGCACTTTCGACAGCTCATTTTCCCTTGAAAATCTGATTTAGTTGCCTAAAGCCCTAAATTTCGGTGGCTCACATCATTGTAAAATTACCATTTAGCCGCCGGAATATAAAATTTAGTTTTGGTCTATTTTATGAGGTGAAATCCTCATTTTATTGAATTTATATGATTATAAGCCTTTCTCAAAGACTTCACGACTTTCAGACCTAATAATAATCCTCTCTCTAAATATATCTTGTCATGTGAAATCTCAATGATTTTTGGAACTCATTTTTGATTGCTAACATCTAGCTCCAACTGGGATGGAGAACTTCCTGTAAGGTTTCCAAGAACCATAGATCTAATGCCTTTCTTGAAAAAATAAAATATGAACTTAATGTTTAGTGTTCCATTGGGCATGGAGTCAATATTCCATTGGGCATAGGGTCAGCCATTCACCTCTTTTTGAAAATATTTCATGACTTGTATATATGATCTCTGTATATCTTCAAGACTACCTTTATTCACACAAAGTAACTGCTACATTTGCTGCAAAATGAAAGAAAAAAAATGCTTGGGCAATAAGCTTATTTTTTACCTACTCTACTCGAACCAGTTCTGCAATTTGGTTAGGTAAAAGAAAATTTCCATAGAATCTATCCAAGTAATTTTAATACTGAAATGATTTCATAATCCTCATTGATAAATATTTGATGTTTTAAATGCAACAACAATGATAAAAAATCATTTGCAAAACCAAAATCATCTGGAAATACTGATAAGTTTAACAAATATGAAGTCTCCATGTTCTCTGAAATGTATGATTCTATAAAGGCTTCCACTGGATCTTAGAAAATGATATTAGAAATCTGCTGGTCTTCAGGAAAAATTTCCACCTGTATGATTGCTTATCTGCCAAAATATTGATAACCTTCTTCTTTTATGATTACCTTGTGATCATCAAAGCCTTTGACCTCTTCTTCAGAATAATGTTCAGAGAATGATGATAGAGCAATATTTGAATAAAAAATACTTTTATCAACTATAAAAATGTAGTTGTCTATAGAATCATGAATTATCATAGGCTTAACTGGATTTGTAAATTGATCATAAACTTTATATGAATACCTGTCTCTGGAAAGATTTTCAAATGTTGAAGGATCTCATTCACAATCTGAAATAATTTTAGCTGCTTGTTGTTGTTCTGAAATTGCCTCATAGTCATTACCTTTTTGCTCATATTTTGAACTATACTGACATTCTGCTGGCTCAAATTTATGCAGATTTTCAAAATCAGTTTTCTCTCAGATCCTCCTGGAAACATGAATATTTTCTTCCACCTCTAGAGCATCTTCAAACAAAATTCTTAATGATGAAGATTTTCTTTCTAGCAAAAAAAGAGGAAGTTCTGAATGCAACCCAATAACATAATAAATCATGGAAACTTTCTCTGTAGGCCAGATCTCCAAAGGCATACCATAGTAAATGATGCAAAATCATTGATTGAAAATAAGCATGGTTTCATTTTGTTGTTTCTTCAAGGCATAGAAATCAACAAGGTATGAATATGTTGATTTGTTTTCACCCCAATACTTCATAAAAACATTTGAGAACTCGATCCAAGAACTAATAGAATCACCTCTTAGACCCTTAAACCATAGAGCAACATATCTGATCAAATATTTTGAAAAATATCTCATGATCACATCTTCATGAACAATCTGAAAACGATCAAAAAAATCCAAAAACGATTCCAAGTGTCTCTCAGCTGAAGCTTGATTCTCTCCAGAAAACCAAGGGAGATATTCATAATATTCAATAGGATAACGATGAAGAAGACAAGACATATTTAAAGGATTAAACATCTTCATCCTGATTTTAATCTGGAAGGTTGTAGGCTAATCATGAGGGATATCAAGTTGTTGACAAGGTTCAGAAAGTCTGGCAAGAGGAATTGAAATCTGATAGGGTTTTGAATCAATTTTGATTTCCTCAAGATCATACGATTTATCAAAGACAGGGGTATTGAACAACAAAATTCATTTTTAGGAATAGATGGTGATGAAGGTATTGAATCAACATCTAGAATATTAGGGTATAGAATTTCTTCATCTAATGTTGGATGTATATAAGAAGGATAGTGATTTTCTGAATATACAAAACATAAAATGATTCTCTTTACATGTAAAGGGAAAAGCATGAAAGAGTTAATAAAGGACAACAACAATTCATGAAGTAAACTAATGAATTGATACCTTGATTTAGAATTCAGCCTCTTCATCTTCTGTCAAACGGATCCTCCCCAGTGGAGTTTTTAAAGGTGGAGTCGCCAGGAAGATGATTACAGTCTTGTCTTATGTCTATCTCTTGGCTACCATCAAGAATTAGATCTATGTCGTTTTCCCAGGGAAACTCTTCTTTCATTTTCGGTCCCCGGCAACGACGCCAATTTGTTATCACTCCAAGAATCACTCCCTGACTGTAAGTGGGTGTAAGCTTGGTAAATTAAATAGATCAATAATGTAGAGGAAAATGATCAAATAGGATTACATTTTAAACTCATATCCATTAGAAACACATAAATCACTTGAAATACCAAGGCTTTCAACTATGTTGCTCAGAAGGTTTAAATCAATGTGTGGAAACATGGAGAAGACTCATTATGCTAACAAAAATACTGATACAAAAGCATATGTGAATGGCCAGTATTGATAGTTAAAATACTCTTCACACTAGGTAGTGATAGAAACATATATGAGATCTGCATATAATATATGGCCGAACATAACAAGTAAATACTTGTTGCTTTAACTCATGAATGCACTGATAGTATGACAACTATTTGGCATTAAGACAAACATTAGAAGCAATGTATTAAGTTTAATATACCAATGAAGAGATGGTATGAAATCCTTCTTCCATTGAATATATATAAATCTGGAAAGGCAGGATATGAAAACTGAACAAGCAAAGTGAAAGAAGCTTGATGCCAAGATATTTTCATTGATATTTCCAAAGGATGAAATAAAGTTATAAGTCTTCAAGAATAGAACCACAGTCCTCAGACTGATTCCCCCCTCCTTTTTCCTCTTGCATATATGATATTAAATAATATTTACAAATTAGTTTCAATATCCTCAAAAGATGGATCTGATAACCTCTTTTCTGATCTCAAATTTGAAATTGTGAGGTGGCTGGAAAAGATAGAAATTTCTGGTAAAACGCTGCTCCAAGATTCACTTATATCCTCTGAATCCAAACATATCTTGGGAAACTAAGAGAGGTTATTGAATATCAGTTTGTTCTTATGAAATACCTCCTTCAGGTTCTAAAAATATTCTTCCATCTCATCAAACATTTTCCTCGAAGACAATGACTAAAACAGGAAAAACAAATTATTTAATTTCTGGAAATATGGTGCTCAAAGATTGACCTATACTTCAAAAATCACAATATATATTGGGAAACTAAGAAAAGTTATTGAAGAGAAGCCCGTTTTTATGAAATACCTCTTTTATTTTCTAAAAATACTCTTCCAGTTGATTAGAATATGTCTCCCAAAAAGGTGACTAAAACAGGAAAATCCAGATTTCTAAATCTAGTCATATTTCTACATTTTAGGATTTGATCCCTAGAATATTTCTATTGATCAAATGAAGTGCCACCTACACTCATGGATGATATTTGATAATATATTTGATTAATAGGCATCATATGCTCCTAAATACACTCAACCAATTTGAATTTGGACCTTTTGACCAAAATAATACATTCTGGAAAATTTATGCACTTTTGGCGGCTCATTTGCCCTTGAAAATCTGATTTAGCCACCTAAATCCCTGACTTTCGGTGGCTCACAACACTGTAAAATTACCATTTAGCCGTCGAAGGCTAAAATTTACTTTTGGTCTATTTTATGAGGTGAAATCCTTATTTTATTAAATTTATATGATTATAAGCCTTTCTCAAAGACTTCACGACTTTCAGACCTAAAAATAAATCTTCTCTCTAAATCTATCTTGTCATGTGAAATCTCAATGATTTTGGAAATAATTTTTGATTGCTAACACCTGTGAATATAGATGGAGTGTGAAATGTAGAAGACTTTGAAGTCATTGATATTGTGGAAGATAGTGAACCATATCCAACACTAATGGGTCTTGAATGGGAGTTTGATAATCAGGCGATTATTAATTTTAAGAGGAGGTAAATGATATTTTAGGTAGGATACTTGAAGTTTATTGCACCATTAGATCCAATGCAAGGAAAGAGGTACATAAAGCCAGTTAGAGGAAATGAAATTGATAACTTGTATAATATGACTACGCAAATGGATGACTATGTTAACCCTACTGTGGATGGTGCACTAAGTTGGATAAGTATTAGTTCATGTGCATCAAATTTAGAGGAAGTTCTGGAACATTGGATGTAGCTGATGCATGAAGTATCAACTAGATGATGTGCACGCATGACCTGATCATTGCACTAGATTGGAATGGAGTTATGTGATCCACCCAGGTATGATGGATTGACTAATATAATATTGTTTGTAAATCCATTTGAGTTCCAAGTACCCAAAAAACAAAGGATTTTGGTAGTAGATGTTTTCTTGAAAGCTACTCCATCGAGATGGTGGGTTGCACATAAAGAGGGGATGGAAGATTGGTCGCAGTTTCAGAGACTAATGCACATGATATTTGGTACAGAGTTAGAGAATATTGCATAGAAGTATACATAGGTAAATAACCCAACAAATCATGTGGATAAGTGAAGAAATAAATGGATTTTGACACCGAAGGAGAAATGGATACACATGTTTATACATACCCTGGATAAAATTATGAAGAAATGGTACTTGGAAGTTGAAATGCACAGAGAATCAACAAAATAGAATGAGTTGACTCAAATGTTCATGGTAACATTTACTTTTGAACATGAATATCCATTAGTAAATGCAGCGTTATAGTTCATTCAAACCAATATATTCTCAGAAGAAGAGTTGATGGAGGTGGTCCCAATGTGCAGTGCACACAAAACTTCGATGATTGTCCATGAATTACTAGAGTGTTACATTGTCGTGAAAAAAGAACAAGATGAGGAAGATCTAATAAATGTGCAAGTACCTGGAATTGAGGGAGAGTGTGCAGTATAAGGGCCATTTATTGAATCTATTGGGTATACAAAACCAATAAAGACATGGAAAGTAAACATTAGGATGAAAGAGAATCCAAAGTTTGTGCAGATAAGAGATTATTCGAGTGATGAAACTGCAGAGAAGATTGCAGATTTATTGCATGAGATCAAGATCTATTCCCAAATACATTCTTAGGAATGAATGCGATAGCTGGGGAATTAGGTGAGATGAAAATCCCTTTGAAACTAGGAGAGAAACTAGTGTGACAGAGACCCTAAAGGTTAAATCCGAAGGATAAAGAGCAGGTGAAAGAAGAAATAGACAAGATGTTGGATGCAAGGATTATCGAACTAGTGGTGGAATTAGAGTGGATAAGTCCAATGGTGGTACAAGATAAGAAAAATGTAGCATTTAGGATTTGTGTAGACCTGAGGAAGCTGAATGATTCATGTCTACATGATCCATTTCCAACATCGTTCATAGATCAGGTACTAGAGAATGTAGGAGTGATGGAGGCCTATCATTTCAAAGATAGATTCTCATGGTACCATCAGATCAAAATTGCACAGGAAGACATGTATAATACTACTTTTGCGATAGAGTGGGGAAGTTATCAATACACAGTGATTCCCTTTGGAATGAAGAATGCACCTCTAGTGTTTTCTAGAGTTGTGGTTGCAAATTTTAAGGAATTTATTCATAAGTTCATTGAAGTATACTTAAATAATTGTACTATGTTTATTTTACTAAAATATCACATAGAAGTACTCGGGTTAATGTTGGATAGGTGTAGGCAATGTCATATTTCATTGAATTTTAAGAAATTTAGTTTTTATGCAATTTTTGGAATTTTATTGGGCCATGTGGTCTGCAAGAAAGGATTATTAGTGGAATCTACCAAAATTGTAGTAATTATGGATTTACAACCACCTACATCAATGATATAAATAAATTAAACTTTGGGTCACACATGCTATTACAAGAAATTCATTAAAGGTTATGTGCAGATTACAACACCTATGGAGAAGCTGCTGAAGAAGGAAGCTAAGTTCCAGTGGAACGAGGATTGTTAGAAGGGTTTGGATATGCTTAAGAAGAAACTAGTGACCACATTGATTTTGATCTTTCCAGACTGGAAGAAGGAGTTCCATGTTCATGTAGATGTGTCATCCATATCCTTGGGTGAAATACTATCTCAACCAAGGGAAGGAGACATATATCACCCAATTTCTTTTGCAAGTGGGAAGTTGTCCATAGCAGAGAAGAATTATACTACCACAAAATAAGAAGGATTGGCAATGGTATATGCCTACATAAGTTTCAACATTATTGACTCGGTTCTCACTTTAGGATGTATATAGACCATTTTTCACTAAAATACTTAGTGAACAAGCCAGTGTTGGGGGGGAGAATATGGAGGTGGTTACTTTTTTTTCAAGAATATGACTTTGAGGTTTTGTGAAGAGAGGAAAGTTGAATGCAGGACCTAATCAGTTATCATGAATACTATCAGGAGAAGATGCATGAAATCTAGATGACGGCTTGACAGATGCACAATTATTTGCAGTTATAATGGTGGATTCCTACTTCGTAGACATCATACAATTTTGAAGAACAAGAATGGATCAGCCAGAAATGACAGTTGTGCAGAAGAAAAAATTAGTGGTTAATATAGCAGACTATCATTTGATTGCAGGGAACCTATACAAGTTAGGTGCATATAGGTGTTGGCATAGGGGCAGACCCAGGGTTCAACGCTTCAACAATGCACCAACAAAACCCTAACTACCGGCCCTTTCGGCAACACCTGCGAAGCAGATGAAGTCTCACCCGAGGTAGAGGCAGGGGTGGTTGCAGGACTTAGATGTTTGCAACTTAGCTGGGACTCAGACCTTTGATTACAATACTCTAGAAAATTACTTAGCAGTTAACATTCATTAGCATTCAACCAATATTTACTTCGCAGATAAAACCCTAATTACAGAGAAACATAGTATTCAACTAGATCTAACACATCTAAGAACTTAGCATAAGGAAACATATCATATATAGCATTGTATTCATATCATTAGGCACTAAACTATCATATTCATCTAAACATACATTATTGCACTAAGCGTTAATCACATAAACAATATAGAAACCATAATGCACAAAGAAACCATAACACATGATATACATGGTTCACCCTAGTGTGGGGCTACACCACCAACTCTTCGTCTTATTTTTGTTAATATCCTTACATGCACAAAGCCTCAGAACCCACTTCACATAGGACAGAATATCTGAGTGCACCTCACCAAATCCTCCCTCCCTGAGCTAGATTCAAGCACAAAGCCTTCCTATAGTCTGCAGATAAGCTTCTTACTATCACTTGCAATTATCTCTGCAAGTTCTTAACACAACATGAAAAAAGCATCATAAACATTCGCGCTTAGCTCACATTAGACTTCACTTCCCCCTACTTACATCACCTAGCTTTCTATTTATAAATTACAAAATGGACCTAAACATGGGCAAACTCATGGGCCAATATCCCCATACCCATTACATAAACCCTAATTCCAAAAATTCCCTAAAAAGGGGCCAAGATCCCACAATCTCTGATTCGAATTGCAATCCACCTTTGAAGAGCCTGTCAAAGTCCCAAAATAGGTCAAACCTGACCAAGGATCTCCAAAAATTGGTCAAGGTCCAAAAACCCCCCAACACTCACCTGTGACTCATCCCAAGTCACTCTGGTCTGGGTAAATCTACCTCAAAAACCACGAGCTTGGCTCGAGATGCTTCAACCTGTTTTTGCACCAAGGCCTCCTGCTCGGTGAACTCTTGAATAACTTCCTTGTTCACAGGTCCCTCTAAGTGTTTTTCTATCGAAGTGACTGCATGTTCCAGCTCTTCTCCTCGGCCTTCAATGTCCTAAAAAAGTAGGCAATCTGCATCTTGGACTGGCTGGAGATTTTGAGTCACTTCCATGACTCTGCTTTGTATGACATGGACCTGTTGTTGAGTTGTGAGCTATTCTTGGGATATTTTCATCCTCTCAACTGTTGACAGGAGTTTCAACTGCGCTTGTACTGTTGTTGATTGTTGGTTTTCTTCCTGGATCTGTGACTCTAGTGTTTTCATTTCAGGGTCCTCGGTAAGGCACTCATAAGTCTGCGCACTACAGTTGCTTAGCTATTTACATTCCATGACTAATTATTTGATCCTTTCAACTATGCTCCAGAAAGTTGCTTCTCTCTGGTCTCTCACTTCCCGCAGAGTGCTTGGAACCGTTTGTAGCTCTAGTTCTGTGACTCTCTATTGAAGCTATTGAATGGCTTCAACAAGCTTCATCACTTTATTCTCCACTCGGTCTTCCTCCATTTTCTCTAAGCCTGTCACAAAGTGAAGTGATTTTTTGACTGCTTCTTTAACTCTGACCTACTCTGCAAGCAGTTGTTCTTTCTCCTGTTGGATTTGCATGTTATCCTGTTCGAAATTGGTTTGGAGGTCATCCTTCTCCTATTGCGCAACTTGACATTGCTCTATAACTTCCTCTTGTGATTGATTCAGGGCCATTGTGGCCTATTCTTTTTCTTCCTACATGTGACGAAGGAAAGCTTTGGTTGCATCAACTATTCTATGGAGTTGGGAAAGCTCATCTCCCAACTCTATTTCATCTGATGGTGGGGCCACACTGGACACTGCGTGGCTAGAGTGAAGGGATTGTTGTACACCTCTTAGCTCTATCTCAATTCTATCATACATGGCTTCTTTTTTGGCTTCATTTCTCTACAAAATATATTTCGAGGCATCTGATACAGTTGTGATAATGAATTCGAAGTCATCGACCATGAGCATGGTCTGCAGCTTCAACTTACTAGCTTTGGACTTCTTTCGCGATGTAGGTTTCATGGGGGAAACCTTTCTGTTCTTGGATGTCTCTATGTCATTAGGGGGATTGAGTGGCAGTGTTACTTCACCTTGCTTATGTTTATCTTCTTCCCCATTGTGATCTTCTTTGTCTACTTTGCATCACCTCATCTACTAAGTGAATATGATGCAGTCTCTTATGATGTGCTACGTATTTCCTGTACATCTTCCTTCTTTTTATTTCTACTATACCAGGTGCATCATACTCTTCACGAGTAAGCACCGAATTTCCAATGAGGTCGGGGTCAGACAGTTCTGCCTAGTCAACTAGTATAAGGAACTCTGTGGGCCATTCCTTAGTGATTTCTTCCAGGTCCTCTTCTGTGATCTTGTAGTAGGATTGAATCTCTTCTTTACTTTCATCTATGCGTGTAGTAATATAAATAAAATGCCTATTTGCACGAAACTTCATAAGGGGCCTGAACTTGTTCAGGGTGTTCGATATCATACGAGAGAAAGACTCAATAGCCCTCTTCATTTGCAGGTAGTAGGTATGGAATACTGTGTTTGACTGCCATTGTTTCCCCATATCCTTCAAATACTAGAGTGTGGTGAACTTCGCAGTGAGTGGATTGAATGGCTCAATGTCAGGAAAGTTTGCACCTTCCGGAATCTCCCAGGCAGTAAGCACGATGAGGATCAACATCTAGCTAAAATAGAACTCATATCCCTGATCCTGAGCTTCGTGGCAATCCAATTCTAACTGGTTGACTAAGTAACTAACCCAGTTCATCTGGAATCCTTCCACGAATTTTCCAGCTAGGTCAACGAATATCTTACCAACAATCGACTGGCAAGCAAGGCGCACTGCACCATTATGAATGGAGGCTACTTTATATCCTCGCATCCCCTTCTCTACATCGTTGTAGGTATCTTTAACCCTTTGTGTTTGTGTCAGGGCATGGTTTGCAACCTCCCTGGGTAAGAGCCCCGTGGTTCTAGTCCCTGCATGCTCAATCTGATGATCCTATGGATCGACGCCTGATCGACGGTGATGCATCTATATAGCCATAGGTAACTACCATAGAATCATGACAGTAGGATCTTAATGCATACGTTAACCTCCTAGTGCCTTCCAAAATGTGGTATCTTCATCACGTTCAAGATAGTGGACCTCGCGATGACCATATTCCATGGTTGGGGGATTATCTTTGACTTCTTCCCCTTCATCCTTGTCAGATATTTGTGAGGTGCGAGCATGCCATAGCTCTTGCAGTCTCCCCAATTATAGTCATTGATTTTCAAGGTCAGAATCCTCTTGAACTACGGTTTGACTATTTGTATTCCCTTCGGGAGGTACGCAGTGATGACTGTGTATTCGAAGTCCCTCGGGACACTGTCATGACTCACCACACCGACTAGGGGTGAGATGTAGTCAGGCAGGATAGACGGGATTAACTTCACATTCTCCAAGTCATCTTAATGTTTGGTTATTTTCTCGATCACATCTCAGGATGGTCCAGATCCACGAGCAGTTGACGGGGATGCTTGAACTCCTCGCGTCGATCAAGATTGGATTCCTATGGACATCATCTTCTCAGCCATTAGATCGATTATAATTTCCTCTACTGACTTTTCTAGTGCGCTAATGTTGTCCAACATGCACGCTCGAGATCAGATATCTCAAGTTGATCAACAAATATTCAATGCAACAAAATGGATGGCGAGGTCTAAATGATCACTGCACGAAATCAACTAGTTCTCTGTGGGCTCGGATAAACACAATTGGAAAAATTGTTGTCGGTGCAACACTCGACGGGATAAATAGATAACACCATAAAGGTTTCTTCTGATGGGTCGAAAAGACTTAATCAATGCAATTACATATGTTATGGCACGGTCCTAACAATACAATGGTGAGATTTTGGTCCATAATTTCTCTTCTAACCGTTCGGGAGCTTCGGTCTAATGGTCATAATGCCTCCAATGGTTATCTTGCTCTGCTATGGAGAAGTGCCATTATGTGTTGTAATGATATTCCGACGAAGTTCAAATTCTAGAAACCTTCCTTCTGCGAAGTTCTTTTTGGAGCTTCTTGTAATTTTTCTAGCTTTACTTTCTTCTTGTTGAGCTTTCTAGCCTTTTCCCCTCTAATCTGATTTACTGGGTTCCTCTTCCCATTTTGATTCTTATATTCTCTTGGTAGAGTAACTTCACACTGTTGATGATCTTTCATAGGGTTCGAGTGTAATACTTCTTTTCTGTCTGGGGTAGGTGCTCTGCTTTCCTTTGTGGACGGGTTCTTCAAGTCAGTCTGTGTTCTTTTAACTTTGTCATCTAGATCCCTGGTCCTTAGCAGCTTCAATTTGTTCTCTTGTTCTACTATCAAGTGTACTATTCTTCTAGTCATGAAATCTGTTAATTCTTGTTTTTTTTGTTCTAGGGCTTCTTATTCTTTTCTTCTTCAGATCTAATCTTTTTCAATCCAGTTTTTTCCTAGCAAAATAACAAATGGGGAATTGTTCTCAATAAACTTAATGACCTCAAATTATTCCTCTGTTGAAGTTCCATGAGCACTCATAGATGTCTGGGTAAGTCTTCCACATAGGTTGATTATCTTTCCTCTAAATAATCCTATTCCTCCCAATGAGGGAATCATAGCAGGTTTTCCCAAAATTTCCCAAGTTCTTTCTGTCATGATATTTACCTATGTTTCCTCATCCAGAACACAATCTATGTCGAAGTCTTCTATTCTTGCTTCTATGCATTATTTGTCTTTTAATATCTTTGATAGATTAGTGTCTCTGTGATCATTCAGGGTTTCTTTCATCTTTAGTAATATAGTCTCTGATGCTTTCTGGGATTCTGCCATAATCTTAGTCTCTTGGCCTTTCTCATGGTTTTCTTGTTCCATATTCATTCTTTAAATTTTATCAATCATTCTAGGGAAATCCAAAACTTCATGGTCAGTAGCTTTATAACAAAGACAACTAGGTCTTCTACTAGGGCATTCCTTAGGAAGATGTCCTAGTATTCTGCAACAGTAACAAAGGGTTAATCCTCTCTTTCTCTTAAATGATCCCCAACTTTTCCTGTACTGTGCCCTGGGGTCATAGTAACTAATCTGAAAAAAATTATTTCTACGATCCTGCATCCCTTTGTTAGTGCAAACATTTTTTATATGCATAGGAATAACATATCTTTCATTGCTTCTATCAGTTCTATTCATATCAAACCTTATTTCTTCTAGTTGTGCCCTAGTTTTCAGGCTAGGACAAAATTTATCAAACATACCTAGCTCCATACTTTCAAAATAATTTTTTTCACTTATCTTACCTTTATTAGAGCACAAAGCTTCAAGATCTTACCTCTTTTCTTTATATCGGACTTCTCTTCTTAGCACATATATTCACAAGTCAAGTAGAATATTGCGCACTAAAGAAACATATCTATGTACAAAGATTTTCTCTTTTCTTCAGTTCCCAACAATCACAGTTGCAGGTCTCGGCAACGAAACCATTTGTTGGCACAGGGGAAGACCCAGGGTTCAATGCTTCAAAAACACACCAACAAAACCCTAACTACTAGCCCTTTCAGCAACACCTGTGAAGCAGATGAAGTCTCACCCAAGGTAGAGGAAGGGGTGGTTGCAGGACTCAGATGTCTACAACCTAGCCGGGACATAGATATGTGATTACAATATTCTATAAAATCACTTATTAGTTAGCATCATTAGCATTCAACCAGTATTTACTTCACAGATAAAACCCTAATTACAGAGAAACACAATATTCAACCAGATCTAACACATCTAATCACTTATCATAAGAAAACAAATCAGATCTAGAATTTTATTCACATCATTAGGCACTAATATATCATATTCATCTAAACATACATTATTTCACTAAGTGTTAATCACATAAACAATATAGCAACCATAATTCACAAAGAAACCATAACACAGGATATACGTGGTTCACCCCAGTGTGGGGCTACGTCCACCAACTCTTCTATCCATCTCCTTACATGCACAAAGCCTCAGAACCCACTCCGCATAGGACAGAAGATCTGTGTGCACCTTTCCAGATCCTCCCTCCCTGAGCTAGATTCAAGCACAAAGCCTTCCTACAATCTACACATAAGCTTCATACAATCACTTGCACTTATCTCTGCAAGTCCTCAACACAACATGCACAAAGCATCATAATCATTGGCACTTATCTCACATTAGACTTCACTTATCCCTACTTACATTGCCTAGATTTCTATATCACATTACAAAATGGGCCTAAACATGGGTAAACCCATGGGTCGACATCCCCATACTTGTTACATAAACTCTAATTCCCAAAATGCCCTAAAAAGGGGGCGAGATCCCACGATATCCACTCCGACTTGCGCTCTGCCTTCGACCAGCCTATCGAAGTCCCAAAATAGGTCAAACCTGAGCAAGGATCTCCAAAACTTGGTCAAGGGCCAACAATGGGATATTGAGACGATGCATGTTGGAACATGAAAGGCCTATGATACTCATAGAAGTGCATGAAGGGATTGCAGGATGACATTATGCAGGTAAAGAAATTGCGCAAAAGATTTTGTGACATGACTCTGGTGGCCCACATAAAGAGGCTAAAGAATATTTTCAGGCATGTGATGTTTTTCAAAGGGTGGGAAATCCATCTAGGAGGGATGAGATTCCTTTACATCCATAGGTTATGTTAGAAGCATTTGATAAATGGGAAATAGACTTTGTTGGACCAATCAACCCATCAACCCATCAATAAGAAGATTAGGAGCCATGTACATAATCACTGTGACAAATTATTTGACTAGAGATGAAAAACTAGCACCAGTCATAGACTGCACTACAGAAACTATTGCATGATTTCTATTTGAGAATGTAGTCACACAATTTGGATGTCTGCACATATTTATCAGTGATCAAGGAACACGCTTCTTGACTAATATAATTGAATCATTGAGTGAGGAATTTCAAACTCATCATTAGAGGAGTACTTCGTATCATCCTTAGGCCAATGGGACAATAAAATAATTTAATAAAATTTTGGAGAATGCTTTGACAAAGATCTACAATGTAGGGAGAGATTATTGGGACTTAAGGGTTCCTAAATTATTATGGGGACACATGACTACAAGAGAGAAGTTGATGAGAAAGAAACCTTTTAAGTTGGTCTATGGCCAAGAAGTAGTGATGATGATGGAGTTTATTATACCTAGCCTACACATTGTAGTGATTATGGATCTTTCAGACTCTGGCATAGTAGAAGAGAGTTTGTCATAGTTAGTATAGGTTAAGGAAGATCAATTTGTCACAAGCTTCCACCAACAAGTTCAGAACGAAAGGGAAAAGGAATGGCATGATAGACATATTAAACATAAAAAGTTTCAAGGGGAGGACTTAGTATTACTCTATGACAGTAATTCCATGAAACATCCAGGAAAGTTTTGGATGCATTGGTTGGGACCCTATGTAATTCATCATGTGATGGAGATAGTTGTTGTGCAGTTGGAAACATTGAGTGGAGAAACCCAGAGGGGAATGGTGAATGGGAGTCAGATGAAACTCTATAGAGATGATCGACCATATGTGCATTAATATGAACTACACAAGAATACATGTATCATAGTAGTTGTACTATAGTAGGGAGATAAAATATAGAAAAACAAAGAAAAATTAGAAAAAGGAATAAAATAAATAAAAAGTCGGAAAACAAAAATAAATACAAAGGTAAATAGAAAGAAGTATTGTGCAGAAAAAGGGAATATCACACATATCATATAAACAATGTTGATTCAGTTAAGTGCTATCAAATCTCAAGCACGAAACAAGAACTGTTACGAGAATTAAAGCACATAAATGACAGTTAAAAATCCATAAATGATGAAATGTACTGGAAAGGTGTAGACATAAATAGAAGGCATCGTCGAGGATCAGGACAGACTGGTAGATCAAAGGAAAAATTAGTAGAGTATTTGGCATTAATTACACAATAAGGAAGTATTAATGGAATATTTTGACTAGATTTGACACTTTCGTTGGGCGTGAAAGCAATTATATAGTTGGCGAAGGGTGATAAAAGTGCAAAAGGGATCGACAAGGAAGTTTGTTTGTAATTACATATATTTGTGATCATACATAACATACATAGACAAATCATATTCAACCCATACCCAACATAGAACAAGCAAAGAAACCTATCGCATAGAAAAATGACCCCACCAAAAGTTGGAGCACTAGCAACAACAACACACATGAAACAAAAAAGACCATTGAATGCACCAATATTTGAGTAAACACTTGGAGCTTCGACTTCATAGTCAAGTTTTCACAGGGACTATATACCACCATGAAAAGACACTACGCCTCAAATTAGAGTAACTGCAGATGGATAATACCCACTGGACACACTGGAAATCCCACCTAGTGTAATCATTGAAGGGGGCATGCTATGAAACATTGTTTCCTTGAAGTTTTTCAATCACGATATCATTGATGAACACAAGTTTCCCGAATTGGAAAGGGAAAATTATTTGTGCACCAAAATCGTACCAGGCACAGGAGAAATACTACTTGAACAATAGACGTGGGAAACAAGACTTGAGAAGTCGAGGATATTGAACCTACTACAGATCCCCACTTTGGATGAAGTTTCGACATAAATGCCTCTGCCAAGTTATTACTCAATTGTTTCCATGGAGGAACGTTGTGGCTTGAGACAATGGTATCGATTGATACCCAACTAACTGTGTGGATCACGGGTTTACCAAAAGGAGGAGAGGATACGACTACACTATTCACAAACAAAACAGGGGAGAAATCACTAGCAGAATCTATGAAAAATAAGTTTCACACTTTTAGAGGAAAGAGGGGGTTAGATGTTGCCAATATCAGCGATGATGTTGTGCACTTTGTGACGCAGGTTTTGGCCTAAATTTTTTTGAGGAAATGTCGAAGGGACGTAGTGTTGGTTGTAGTAATCGAAGCCATCAAAAAATGCACAGAGGGGATCCAAATGAATTGGGCCAAGTTTTTGGTAGTATGCGCAGAATCCCAAAAGAAAGGAACATAGTTTCAATGCTCAAGAGCACACAAATAAAACCATAACTACCAACCCTTTCAGCAACAACTACGAACCAGATGAAGTCTCACCCGCGGTAGAGGTAGGGGTGGTTGCAGGACTCATATGTCTGCAACCCTAACTAGGACACCAATCTATGATTGTAACACCTTAACAGAGAACTTAGCAGTTACAGTTCATCAGTATTTAACCATAATCTGCTTTGAAGATAAGACCCTAATTACAGAGCATTGCAGTATTCACCCAGGTCTAGTAGATTCAAGAACTAAGCACCTTCACATTGGTTAGATCTTTCATTCATCCATATAATTAAGCATAAAGCAACAACATATCTATCTATCATTCATATATATCAAAGAATCTAAGAAAGTTAACATATAAACACATCAATACATTGCACAAAGCATAGAAACACATGATATACGTGGTTCACCCCTGACCTGGGGCTACATCCACCAAATATTCTTCTCTTCTATTATCTTCTGTCAATCAGCTACATGCATAGAGCCTCAAAATCATACTCTGCATAGGACACGAGATCTGCGCACTTCACTAGATCCTCCTTCCCCGAGCTAGGTTACCGCACAAATCCTTTACAAAGTCTCTTGCAGTCATATGCACTTAACCTTGCAAGTCTCACACAGTATGCATAAATAACTTACAACTATCACTTTCACTTAGCCTTGCAAGTCTCACACAGTATGCACAAAGCACTTAACACAACTTACAACTTCCTCTTGCACTTAGCACAACTTACAACTTATGCTCTTCCTATATCACCTAGATATCTATTTATACATTACAAAAAGGGCCTAAAGATGGGTGAACCCATGGGACGATATCCCCATACTCGTTACATAAGCCCAAAATCCAAAAATACCTAAAAAGGGGTCGAGATCCCATGATATCCGCTTTGACTTGTGCTCCATCTCCGACAGCCTTTCGAAGTCCCAAAATAGGTCAAAAGTGACCAAGGATCCTGAAAACTTGGTCAAGGGCCAACAGGCCCCTAACACTCACTTGTGACTCATCCCGAGTCACCTTGGTTTGGCTAGCTATGCTTCAAAATCCTCGATGTTGGCTGGAGCTGCTTCAACCTGTTGCTGTGTCAAGGCCTCCTACTCGATGAACTCTTGGAGAACTTCTTCGTTGACAGGTCCCTCTAAGCATTGTTCAATGACATTCACGACTTTCTCCAGTTCTTCTCCTCATCCTTCAATCTCTATGAACAGTTGGAAAGCCTCGTCTTGTATTGGTTAGAGCCTCTGAGTCACTTCCATGAATTTTCTCTGAATGGTATGGACCTGCTGTTGAGAAGGGCGTTGTTTATGGGATCGCTTCATCTTCTCGACTACTAACAGGGGCTTCAACTATGCCTATATTGTTTCTGCTTACTGCTTTGCCTCTTGAAGATGTGACTCCAGTGCATTCAGTTTAGAATCCTTAGCGAGATTCTCATAAGTCTGGGCATTGCGATCACTTAAATATTTACATTCCATGGTCAGGGCCTTGATTCTTTCAATTGTGCTTCGAGCAGTTACTTCTCTTTAATCCCGCACATCCTATAGAGTGTTGGGCACTGTTCATAGCTCTAAGTCTGTTATTCTTTGTTGAAGCTATTGGATAGCTTCCACGAGCTGTGTTACTTGATGCTCCACTTGGTATTCTACCTTTGGCTCTAAGCTTGTCACAGAGCAAAGTGCTCTGTCGACTGCTTCTTTGACTCCAAGATGCTCTGCGAGAAACTTCTCTTTTTCTTGCTTGACCTGTGCCATTTCTTCTTCAAACTTGGCTTGAAGGTCATCCTTCTCCTTTTGGGTGACCCAACGTTGCTCTACCATTTCTTCTTGGGCTTGTTTTAGGGCCATTGTGGCTTGGTCTTTCTCATCTTTTGCTCGACGAAGGTGAGGTTCGGTCAGATCAGCTAGTTTGCGGAGTTGGGTAGGCTCATCTCCCAACTCTAGTTCTTCTTATTGTAGGGGCTCAGTGGATACTACGTGGATGGATTGAAGGGCCTACTGTGCCCCTTTGAGTTCAACCTCGATCCTGTCATACATATCCTCCTACTTGGATTCATGTTTATGCAAGATGTCCTGCAAGGCATCTGCTATAGTTGCGATGATGAAGTCGAAGTCATCAACTGTGAGCACAGTTTGCATCATGGTTTTTCTAGCTCTTGACTTCTTCTATGAGGTAGGTTTCATGGGAAAAACCTTTCTTTTCTTCGATGGATCAGTCTCATCAACATGATCCTTAGGCAGTGTTACTTCTCCTTGCTTCAGTTGATCATCTTTTTCATTTATTTCTGCATTATATACTTTGTCATGGTGCGATGTTCTGATATCTCGGTAAAGTTACAGCTTTTCAAACCTTCCTTGTGCGAAGTCCCCTTTGGAACCTTCTATAACCTTTCTATCTTTGCTCTCTTCTTACTGAGATTCTAAGCCTTCTTCCCTATAGTCTTCATCTCTTTTATCCTCTTTCCATTCTGATTCTTATCTCCTTTTGGCATAGTAACTTCACCCTGTTGAGATTATTTCATGGGGTTAGGGAGTAATACGTCTTCTCTATCTGGGGTAGGTGTTATACTCGCTCGTGAGTCTTCTTGTGTTCTTTGAAATTTGGCATCCAAGTTTATGGTTCTAAGTAGATTCGATCTGTTCTCTTGTTCTTCAATCAAGTGTGCTATCCTCCTAGTCATGAAATCTTTTAATTCTTTCTTTTTTTGTTCTAAGGCTTCCTCTTCTTTTCTTCTAGTCTGATCCTTTGCAATCCAGGTTTTTCCTAGTAATACAGAAAATGGAGAACTGTTCTTAATAAACTTAACAATCTCAAAACATTCCTCTGTCGAAGTTCCATGAGCACTCATAGATATCTAGGTGAGTTTTCCACATAGGGTTATCAACGTTCCTCTAAATAATCCTATTCCTCCCAATGAAGGAATCATAGAAGGATTTCCTAAAGTTTCCCAAGTTCTTTCTGTCATGATATTTACCTGTGTTTCTTCATCTAGAACACAGTCAATATCGATGTATCCTATTCTTGCTTCTATGCATTCCTTTTCTTTGAAGATCTCTGATAAGTTGATATTTTTGTGATCATTTAGGGTTTCTTTCATTTGTATTAATACAATCTCTAATTCTTTATGGGGTTCAATCATGGTATCAGTTTCTTGACCTTTCTTAGGGTTTTCTTGTCTCATATTCATTCTGTCAAACTTAGTAATCATTCTAGGGAAATCTAAAACTTCATGATCCATAGTTTTACAACAAAGACAACTAGGTCTTCTACCAGGGCATTCCTTAGCTAGATGTCTCGGTCTTCTTGAACTGTAACAAAGAATTAATCCTCTATTTCTTTGAAATTATCCCCAACCTTTCCTATACTTCCCTCTAGGATCATAGTAGCTAGCCTACAAAAAATTCTTTCTAGGATCCTGCATCCACTTGTTAGTCAAAACATTCTTTCTATGCATGGGAATAACATATCATTCACTATTTTTGTTAGATCTACTCAAATCAAACCTTCTTTCATCTAGTTGTGCCCTAATTTTCAATCTAGGAAATTTTTTATCAAACATACCTAGATCCATAATTTTCAAACAAAAATTTCCACTTATCTTACCTTTTCAAAAAAAAAATTTCACTGTTCTTACCCTTTTCAGAGCACAAAAATTTTAGGTCTTACCTCTTTTCTTCGGATCTAACTTTTCTTCTTGGCACAAAGCTTAAAAGGTCAAGTAGAATACTACACACTAAGGCAACAGATCTATGCATCAAACTTTCTCTTTTCTGTAGTTCCCAACAATCACAGTTTCAGGTCCCGACAACAGAACCATTTGTTGGCATATGGGAAGACCTAGGGTTCAACGCTCAAGAGTGCACCAACAAAACCCTAACTACCGGCCCTTTCAGAAACATCTGCAAAGAAGATGAAGTCTCACCCGAGGTAGAGGTAGGGTTGGTTGCAAGACTTAGATGTATGGAACCCTAGCTGGGACACCGATCTGTGATTGTAACACCTTAA